>BMAV01020792.1:58765-74775 GCA_019973955.1 Trichonephila inaurata madagascariensis
TATATATATATATATATATATATATATATATATATATTTATATAGGAGCCTCGCGCGTGTTGTATCTCTTTTGCTTTAAAGTAGTTCCATTTTGTAGAACATTGATTAATTAAGTGCAAAGAAGTATAGCAATTGAAACTTTTAAGCAAAATTTGCAGATTTGTTTAATCATAATACAGAATTCAGATATTTAACGAAATTTTTATTAAATACGCTGAATATTTACTGTTCTAGATGGAATTTTAAGAAGATCCAGTTTCTCCTTTAACTAAAAAGTCACGCGATGAATCCTGCTGTGCTATCTTAGGTTCTTACATATCATCAGACCAATCGCCAACATACAAGATAAATCGCCAAGTTGGCAACCGCAATTTCGCATGTGCCGTATGCTCTGAGTTAGTAACTATGAGCTTCATATCATATGATGTCGTCAATAGGTTGCGAAAATGCATAAATAACCTATTAACTTATGTGTTTCGTTTGGTCATACATGAGTCAGATTAAAAGTAAACTGTAAAATTAATGTTTTAATTTATTACGGCAGAATCAAAGCAATTAAAATATTCTTACGATTGCAGTATGCTCAAACGCTCATTTTTTTTTTTTTTTTTTAGTTTAACTTTTTTCTTTAGATGTACTAGCAACGAAATTGGGCATATACCATTGTTTGCTAACTCGGTCTCCGCGAAATAATTTTATATTTGATAGAACAATATTTTGCACAACTAAGAAAGTTTCCTAATGGAAAATGTACTTTTTTACATTAGTGGAAATATATATATATATATATAATGAAGGAAAATGAAAAATTTATATCAACAAGGCAATAGATTGGACATTCAAATCTGAAATTAAGCAAGAACAACTCAAACATTTTATGTTGCAAATTCATGTAAAATACACAGGATTTCTCACGCAGTTATACAAAATTTGATGCCATACAGAACATTATATTTAAGCGATTAATATTTATCTCTCAACGTGAGTGGCTACAAAAACAAAATATGTAAACGAATTAACCGCAGAATGTAAAATGCGACGGCATGTTATATCAATAGACCTAGACTTCGACAGTTTGTGTAAAAGAATGCAAAAACATATCCCAGTTACTAAATATAATACATGAGTAGGTGACACTAGGATCATAGAATAATATAATTAAAAAAGTAAATTATTGTAAAATAATATTAAGGTATACGACTACGTTCGGAACCCTGATTTTAAAAAAGCTCATAAATGGATAATTCTCATGATATTTAGTGTCACTTAGATTAGAATGCACGTATAAAATTGTTTTAAGGGCATTTTGACAAAAAAAAAATTGTTTAAATACAATATTTTGGCAAAAAATTAACTTAGAATAATCTTTTTTTTTTTCAAAATGTTCTCCTTTTGTGAAAAAGGCTTCTATTATTTTAATATTTTGCCTGTATATAGTTCAGACCTCTTTACAGAGGCTCAACTAGAAATTTTGAAGAATTCACAATATTTTCAGAGTTACCACCCATTGAAATAATTATCGGCGTTTTCTTCTTAAAATTGATCCCCTCTGTTGTCGTAAAATATGGATAAATCCACTTCTAAGATATAGAAGTGGATTCTAGTTGAAAAATTCTAGTTGAGCCTCTGTAGAGAGGTCTGAACTATATACAGGTAAAACATTATTATAATAGAAAAATTTTACACAAAAGGAGAACATTTTGAAAAAAAAAAATATTCTAAGTACCTAAAATACTGTATTTAAATAATTCTTGTCAAAATGTCCTTAAAGCAATTTTATACATGTATTCTAATCTAATTGACACTAAATATCATGAAAATTATCTATTGATGCGCTTTTGCAAAATCACGGTTCTGAACGTAGTCGGATACCTTAAATGTTTTTAATAACAAATACAATACTTTTTGAATTGTCTTTGTATAAAGTACCCATAATGTGTCGACCTATTAACACTGTTGTTTTCAGATATATTCTAAGAGGGGAAAATGGGATTCTTCGAAGATACCTAATAGTTCTAAGGGTTGCATGTGTCGAAAAGGTTTGAAGAACCCTGCATAGAGCATCTTTAATTACTGTAGCATTATCGTATATTTTTATGAGGAAATGTTTTGCTCTAATTGTTTCATCCACCAGCTATATTTTTCATACATTGTAAAAATACCTGTAAAAATAATTACGCTTTCGTAATATAAATGTATATCTTTTTTAATGAGTATTCGGATAAAAATTAGGAAAGTTTGGCTGTAGCGAATAATGGTTTTAATTTCTGCTTAACCTGAAAATTATGTGATGCATAGAATAATTAGTTTGAGACAATTTATAACGTAATAATTACGGAAATTCTAGTTTTAAATTTTAATGACTATTTGCAATATATTAATTTAATTACTATACATTAAAGGATTGCAATAAGAATGTTTTCCTTCTCATATAAATATGTTTCGTTTTATCTTAACCTTGGCATTTAATGAGATTCGGTCATGTTTGAGTAGTTTGTATCACCAAAATCGTAAAAGTTAGATACACAAAATAAATAGGAACCAATCACTTTTTCAATTATATATAAACTAAACTATTTAAAAAACTGTCAGTTTGAAAGGTGAAACAATTTTTTTAAGTGGTTGAACCTAATAAAAGGGAAAAAAATATGATTTAAAGGTAGAAATTAAGTACAGAGCTCACCTGATTAAGAAATTATACAAATTTCTTCAGATTTTATCGTAAAACACTAAATGAAAAATAAAATTAATGCTTCAATTATACCAGCGAAATTTTCAACGCCATCAGTTATAGGTTATTATGGGCATTTATGCTGTCTAATTTTTACCTGAATTCACATTGGGGAAACAATACAACAGTAAGACTCCACTAATCATTTTATTAACCCATTTTTTGTAAAATTTTGTAACTTCTCTTTTAGACTTTTAAGGGTTAATGTGCTATATATGTAATCATGTTTCTGCATTGCAAACATCTTATGAAATAGTAAAACCTCATTATTTGGGATTGAATAGGGCTCTAAGCCATCCATATTAATAGAGTGTGTGAATATTAATGGAGCATTATTCAGCTATTCGAGGGTGACGGACCTCGTAATTTTGAACCAACTGTCAAGTAACGAGGATGACACCTGAGCCGGCACTCCTTTTTCCTAACTTACACACTACAATACTCAAGTGTATCTAAGTGAATATAAGTAAGATATAAATCTGAATCATCGTCAGCTGTTCAAATATTTATATGAGTAAAAAAGATAATTGTAAGATAAATAATTTTTTTAAATCAACGGAAAAAGTGAAATACAGATGATTAAATCCGTTAAGAAACAAAACTATAATTTACGCAATTTTTTATACTTCTTAAAATAATATAATTAAAATACATAAAAAAAGGAAACACACACAAAATATATATTTACCAGCTGATTTTTAATAAACCTGCACAACATATTTAAGTTTCCAATGGAAGTAAAAAAAAAAAAATTCTATAACAGTAGCAATTACTCTATTGTTAAGATACATGTTTAGTTCAATAAATAAAAATTTCAACTTAGAATAGCGGAAACAAACCATTTACTAATAATTAAGATTGTCTACTGCAAAAATTTTACTTTATTAAAAATTGCTTTATAATAACGTAATATTATAATCAATATCTAGTTAAATAGACTTGGGAGTATTTGGTTTTGAGAAATTGATGACATAGTACATGGATACGGTGTGTGTGTGATATATTTTCTTTCTTTTAAAGTTACTAGATACAAAAGAGCAAATAACCCCAAACTTTAATTATATTAAAGTTTATGGTGTGTAAATAATAACTATATATAAAATGACTTCACATTTTTTTGATGTTACATGAGGTAAATTGCTTTATATTTTCCAAGGAGGGGAAAATGGAATGTGTTTATAAATGTTAATAAAAATAAAATATTGCAAAATTGTTAAGTAAATAACATTTTTATGGGAGCTGTACAGTGATAAATACTATAAGTAGCTTTGATAAAAGAGCAAAAATCCAATTGAATTATCTAAAAAAAAACTTATACATTCTGGAGTAAAACTGAAATAGATATTTTGCAAACATTTCATTGGCTGAATAAACAGTAAAAAAATCATATCGATTTTAAAAAAAGGAAGTCGAAATATGCAAATGTTTGTTTTTCTTTAATGTTTTTTACTAGCTTTAATGAGAACTGAGGAAAATAATGTTTACTTCTAGCCAATTTTGGTTTTTATAAATGTGTTTCTTCTTATGGAAAGCATATTTTTTTCTTAACCATCATGGTTCTTTTGAATATTTTAAAGATAAAGTTATTTATAGGCCCCTTGTTTTCATATAACTTTTCTGATTCTAACTAAAAATTTAATACATTTTGAGTAAATGACAAAAAGAAAAAAAATGTCTTGCTGTTATGTGCTAATTAAAAAATTAAGTCTTATTGGTACTCTCCTGATATCCATTTTTCAAATGAAAGCTTATAATTTCTGCAGGGTAATATATATCATACATACATAAGAAAAATCTATCTTTATAAATTATGGATGTTTTATTACTTTGTGTATTGATTCCATCTTAAAAAAATACTTTTAAAAATAAGCAACAGGTAAAAGAATTTTAAAATAATATAATTAACCTTAAATGTAAGTTTCTGAGTAAATGCAGTCTTAATTTTTCATAAAGCTTATGTTCCTTTTAACAAACAGGTAAGTGAAAGATTTAATAGTTTTTAATATACGAAAAATAAGCATTAAAAGCACAATTTGATTATTTGAAATAAAAAGGCTAATACATGAACTAAATAAAATTTTTAAGCCTACTTTAAAAAAAATTATATTTTAATAACTAAGCCTGATTAAAAGTGCACACATATGATTGCAAATAAAGAAATATCCAGACATGAGGGTATTATTTTGTTACATACCATTATAATCGTGTATCTCAATTTTCATTATAATACGAAAGCAATTTTTTGTACATATCATTCCTCACAAAATTTATGAAAAATGGATTTAAAAATCTCCTTTTTATATTCTTTAAAAAAACTCATTCAATTTATTAATGCATTTTATCCATTTTTGTCTGCCTACGCATATAGTTTGATTTCGTATATCTGTGTGATTATTTGTGTATCCGATGAATAATATGTGAATGCCTGAATTTTATGTAAAGAGATTACTATTCATCAAAATCGGAATTTTTAACAGTGTATCCCTCTAAATTAATGCAATTATGTATAATAATAAATTACTTATTATTTGGTTTACAATGTATTTTATACAAATGTACAATTTTTTAAAATGAAAAAAAAAACAATCATTTCCTTTTTTAAAATTTGAATATTATAATAAATACTCTCATGATTTTTTATTTACAAAATAATTTTTCATAAATTAAGGGAATCATTCCTAATAATTTTTATATATAATAAATACACAGAATTTATACATTTTTTAAAGAATTTTCAATAAGCATCCATAAAAAGAAGTATTGTACAAATACCAATCATGTTATCGCAAAACCCATACTAAGTTTTGTTATACATACTTTGATGAACTTGTAAATCAAATTTCAAGAATGTACATATTTTTTTGTTGGAGGAGTAGAATTTTAAAATCATTTCAAAAATTTTTAATTTTTTCCTTATAAAATTAAATGGCTAGCTTTTTATGAAATTTTGAGCACAAAATCTGTTTTACATAGTATACACACATGGGAGGCAACCATAAGAAATTTGAAAATCTTTAAATAATAAATGTTTGCACAAATCTTACCGTGTCCTCTTAATGATAAAGTATTATGCAAAATTCACGAAGCTTAAGCGGTTTGCGAAAATAGGTACAATTTTCCTTTGGAAAATTTGGATATTTTTGCAAAAGTAACCAGAGAATAACTATTACACTGCAATAAGAACCCAACTAATACACAAAATTCGGGAAGCGTAAGCTGCTTGCGAGAATGTGTACAATTTTCTTTTGGAAACACTGGATATTTTTGCGATAATAACCATAGAATAACTATTACACTGCCAAAAATAATGTTATAAAAATAATTGGCAGTTTGAAATTCACATTAAATAAACTCTATTAATTTAAATTTACCATACCAAGGGCTACTAACATCAAGTTACACCACAGTAAAATAATGGAAATGTTGCAGTGCAAAAAGAATACCTTCCTATTCTATGTGATATTACTTCGAGTCACATTATTATTTAAACTGCAACTGATAACAATGTTAAGGATTGCTGTTTAAAGTATATATAAGATTAAAACCCAAAGATTGGTTTGAATTCAGTAAAGAAGCTTTCAATAACTAATGCATATTGTAACTAGATTTCACCATTTTCTCGATTATTCCCTTTACTATAGGCAAATAGAGTTTTCAATGAAAAAGTTGTTAGCACTACTAAAAAAATATTGTTGCTCGAATCTCTATTTATAAAAAAATATTTTAAGACTATTTAAGATTATTCTACCAATTAGGTCTTCAAGTATGAAATGGAGCAAAGTTCAGTTTAAAGCATATAACCTCACTTAGACGCCGTATTTTGGTATAATTTAGTTTCATGTGAAAGGTACACCTTTTCTTATGTTTAATGCATATTTTAAAATGAAAAACAAAATTAACGTATAATTTTAAAATCTTAGTTTTTATTGGAAAAAAACCGAATTCAGTTATGTGCATTTTTTGCTCAATTTCATACTTGACAATCTAATAGAATGATTACTAATATTTTTATTCAATATTTACGGAGTAAGAAGAAAGTATAGAATATTTTTCTTTTCAAAGCAAATGAAACATTTTAAGGTTAGTAAAAATTAATAAATAAACCGCACGAGATGTATTCTTCATGTAAAATCTACATTTGAAACATATTACGAACATAACCAGATTGATTAATGTAAGTAGATGAAAGTGAGCAAAGTAAAAAAAATAAATAACATTTTTCTGCATCGAATATAAAAAAATAATTAGAAAAAATATCCCTCAGGTAATTAAAAGATAATGTCAAAAAAAAAAACATACATCAAAATTGATACTTCTTCAAATTCCTAGAATGGAAAATGAATAATAAATGATAGCATTAATGGTTTTTAAAGATAAATAGATACTGGAATATGGCACGAAACCCATTTGATAGTTTAATTCTAAGAAACCAGTTCATTTTCTGAAAGGAATATTTGTTCCATGCGAGTTATCATTACAAATTTATAGAATCTCAAAGAAGAGTATAATAAGTAGCAAAACAGAAACTCCTTCTTTCTTATAAATGAAATACATCATGAATAATAACTTAGCAAAACACTAATGAATTAAATATCTAGATGCTGCAATGCACACTAGCACGAGCAATCCACATACAATATATCATAAAATGCGATGTAACTGGAATTGGTATTGTCGGGAGATTTATTACGCCCTTAAATGAAAAGAAAGAAAAAAGATATGCGATCAATGGAAACATCGTTCTTAATCAATATCTATTTTATACAGAGACCAGCATTAAATCAGAGGTGGAAGAAACTCGTGGTTATATTCGTTGAATTCTTCGTGTGTAATGGTATATTCCCAGATACTTTGTTCTGCTTCATGTTAGGTTCATTAAACGAAACATATCTCTGTCTTGTTGGATGGCTTAAGTTGTGGGGATCGGTCGATTACTTTTTAGATTTATTTACCACGTTTAATTCGAACAGTTGCCGCACGTTGCGTTTTATGACTCATCTTAAAAGACTCTTATCATCTTTGGGTTACTCTTTATACATGAGATGGGGATAGTTATCAATCAAATATTTCGAAAAATCTTTTGTTGTGACTGTGATAGCAGGAGCTACAATTTAGAAAAAAAATTGTTGCCGATACTAAGTCATGAAATTTTTAATAGTAAGTGCCAGTAAATAAAACTTTAAATTGTATCTCATTTTCAATCATAATTTTTTTTTAAAAAAAATTAATATTAAAAATATTTCTAGTATTTATTAATTTTTTTTGTTTAATCTCTAAATGTTTTTATTTAATTTTATTAGTTTGAGAAATAAATGTAGTATTATTTTTTAAATTATTTCCATTAAGACTTTCTTCTAATATCACAAAAACTGAACCAAATTTTTTGAAGTACATTTTAAGGCATATAGACGTCATATATTTATCTAAATTAGAAACAGTGTGTAGCACATTAATTATTTATTACCAATGTCGTATCTAGTTCTGAATACGCCCCGTATCAAAACTTCCTAAGAGCACGTTTTAAGAAGTGAAAGCCTTGTTTGTAGTACTGTAGTCACACATGTTGAGGTCCCCTGTAGCTTGAGGGCCCCGTTTTATTGATACGGCTGATACAGCGTTAGTTACGCCCCTGTTTATTACACTCTATGTTAAAAATTGGAAAGTTTTCATATAATAGTTTTTAACACGAGATGTGGAAACCCCATTCAACATTATATTAGATAAAATGGAGCAGAAAAAAATTATCAAGACAAAAATCAGTAGAAAATCAAACATTTTTTTCTATTTATACTTTTTTTTACAGAAAACAATTGCAATTCCACGTGTACCGCAAAGTTTCACACGGGGCTTACAGAAGTATGAAATACATTACAAAAGGAATAAAGAAAAGAAGAAAATTTAAAAATTACGATGAATTACAAATACTTGCAATGAATTTACAAAAAGGATCAATACTTCTCGTGGAAAAATGCTGGTGAAAATATGGAAAACAATTCGTATTAATGCCCTTAAGTTCCATTCTTAGTATATCTTTCTTTCCCCTACAAATTAAGAACTCTGAAAGGAATGCATATTCAATATTTTCCTGGACGCCTACACTACAGGAATATGACGTAACCAAATTAAACCAGTTCAAATTACTTTTAAAATTATCATGTTTAGCGAGAAATTGGGTCCTTTTGAAATTAGTAGAACAAGCAATATAAAAAAATAATAATGTCAGTTCTTACTTAGGCTAACAAAGAAAAAAAATTAGTTACTTAATTAGATAATTAAAATTAATTTTAATATATATATACATATGACATAATCACAATGTTATGTCGTTAAACTCCTTTTAAAATAACATTAAATTTGTAGTTACATTTTTTAATAAAAGTTGAATATAATAGGTAAGCATTTATTTTAAAACCAGTGTAAATGAATGCAGATATCTAACTAGCATATGATTAATCAGGTTAAGTTAAATCTTCATCACAAATTCAACAAAACTGCTTTATCCAATGGTGCTGTCATCTATAGGAATAATATCGACTGAAATATATCACATAGATTATGAATTATTAATTAAATTTAATTAAGGAATAAATATTTAAAAAACTGTATTAACATCAACTGTCATCCACTACAAGTTTTAAAAAAATGTACTTGAACTTCAGTGTATGAATAAAAAGTATTTTATTATTGATTGATATATGGATTGATTATTTGAATTCAATATTTGAACAAGATACATAAATAAATATATATAGGAAGAGTGTGAACTAATAGTAGGGATTGAAAAAGGATCTCGTGGCAGTCTCTGATTAATGGAAAGAAGAAATTTCTTAGTTAAGCTCTCTTTATTTGAACAGATATATTCTTTTTTTCAAGTTCACCATTCTTTTTCTCATAACTTTCATGTAAAATGATTAAGAAATGTTAATAACAATGTTAGTTTCACACTTGGTGGCAGTATATAAGTAAATCAGCCAGCTCATTTCTAAAAACATTTGTGTGTCCACTAACAAATGCAATAGATATCGAGATACTTTTATCTTTGAGGTTTTCAAAATATTTTTGCGTCTCAAAGAATATGTTTTCTGAAGAAAAAAATACATTTCAGACAATCCAAATATGAGAGATGATCTGAACAAATAAAATAGTCTGAGACGACACTATCTTGTTCTTTGGTCCATTTGATGGCGAAGCTTAAACATAAAAGTTCAGCTTCCAAAGCCAATATATAATGTTCGTTACGGAAAACAATATCTTATGACTGAAGTGTTATTTCCTCCTTTAAACTTAGAAGATCATATTTTTAAAATTATGTGAAGATAACTTTCAAGTGAAAAGTTTTAATTTAATTTTGAGTTAATCGATGATTCAAGACATTCTTTAAAATCTGTATTGTTTTACTAATTTTAAAGATGCAAAAAATAAATTCGAATCTTTCTTATTTAGGATTTAATCTCAGATTCCCCGCCAATTTGTCCAATTGAATCCAAATGTGAAAATAAAAGTAAGAAAAGGATGTGTAACAATTGACAGAATCATACTTCTTCACAGTTTTTCTTCTGTATAGAGTTATTCAATGCGAAAAAAATTCTTTCGGGGATATTTAATTTGATGCTCACAATCGAAGCAATATTAAATACTAGTATTACTTTTTACTTAACTATTTATCGATAAAAGTAATAACTATTGTCAATCTTATAATAAACTGCTTCTGAAAGTATTTTTAATATAATTAAACTTTTTCATTTTTATAATATTAATATCTCGAATTAATAATTGAAGAATCCTTATTTCCATTTATGAGCTTTTTCCCTTTAAAAATAATTTCTGGCCTTTTGTTTGATCAAGAATTAGTAAATATCCCTTTAAAAATCAATTAAAAAGATCAATTTGGAAATAAATGCAAATCCGGATGACTACTGTTTACCTTATATAATCTAATTTAATTTCTTGATAATACTGAATTTGAAAAGAAAAAAAAAATCTACAAACTTGTAGTACTTATCCCTCGATGCATGTCAAACAAGAAGTCTGGACATGGAACTAAATCTCTAAATACAAACTGTAATTTTTTTTCTTTTTTTTTTTTTTGAAAAAATTTCAAATACATTTTACGCGTCACACAAGTAGTCATCATACCATTAAATCTTCAAAAGTCCAAAACTCTGAAAAATTGGCATTCATAACTGTATTAATAAAACGTTTGTGAAGGATAAAGATTTCTATTTCGTAAATGAAATGCAGTTACTGCCTCATAAGGAAAGATTTAGAAACACTTGTCACTTTCTTTCTTTTATTTGTATCAATTCAATTTTTTAACCATGATTTCATTCTATTATATTTATTCTAGATCTTGCAGCTTAATTTTTCAACAAAGTTATTGATTCAAAAATACTAAAAGGTAAAATACTGTATTTACTCGAATCTACTCTGCACTATTTTTGCAGTGTTAATGCTACTGAAAATCGCGTGTGGCTTAGAATAAAAAGCAAAACATTTGGTGGATGTAGGAAAAGGAGTTTACATCCCGTTCAAAAGGAAAAAATAATGCCGTGCATTCTAGCCACTTCCATCGATGACTTATCCCATTCCTTAGTTTATCTGCAGTATTCAATCAACCTTAAACACCATTGTGTGATGATTTTTAAGATTTTTTTTTTGTATAGGCTCTTTCTTTTGATTACCTAAACATCAAAGATATCGGTAATAGCATCAAGACGAGTGTACTATGGCGCAAATATGAAAAGGATGGCAATTTTATATGCAGGAAAAAAAACGAAAATAGAGCAGAGGCCACTGAAAACTTGACACTTATAAAACAAATATTCGCCGTTGGTGTAAACAAAATTATATAATTTTTACTCGTAAACGTTCCAAAGCCTTTAATAATTATCTTACCTTTCTTCTATAATTCATTCTTTTAAAAAAGTGTAGCATATAGCAAATGCATTGGATGGCACAGTAAACGATACCATGTGGGAAAATCGCGATGCCACCGTCACCAATCCCGAAGTTTGCTGTGACAATGACAATGACCAATTATTTTCTATACACGATACTGACATTTAGAGAGTAATTGTAATAGGTACATGTATGTTTTTGAAAGTTTTTTTATGATGGTAAAATAAATTAATTTATAATGTATTATTTTTTAATAAAAAATTCTTTAGGTTTCGCGAATATTGATGAACCTTCTACACATTTTTTTTTTATATTTATTTCTCAAAAACATGTAGAGAACTGGGCGTGAGGCTTAGAATCGATGGTGGCTTAGATGCGAGTAAATACGGTATAATTCAAATTAATATTAAAATATATATCTGAGTACTTAGAAAAAACGAAATATAAAGTTATCACACGAATTGCTTTACTTAATATTATGGATAGGTTGTTAGCATACTTTGTAAAAAGAACGCGTATTAATATACAGAATAATTTTTAAATTTGGAAATTATTCAGTTATAATATTGTGATATTTTTTGCTTATTACAAATTGTTGTAATAACCAACTACGAAGCTGGAATAGTTAATTCTTTTAAACATATAGTTCTTATTCATTATATCTGATTCGTTGATTCTGTTTATTAATATCTAACCTCAGAGCCACATGAAAGATTTCATTTTGTCTGAGGTCTTCTCTTGAGAAAGGAGGCAAATTAAAAGATTGAAAACGCGAATTCTTCATACGAATGGAAAACACCTAAATTCTCGAAAATGTCTGAAGAAAGAAAATTATAATTATTTCTTACAAAAATATAGTTAAACTAACAAGACAATTAATTAATATTAGTTGCTGTAATCCTTAATTGCTTTTTAAAGGATTGAAAGCAATTTAACTTTAGGAAACTTTCTTTTAGTGTAAAATCTCCGAAATATTCCACATAACCTTTTTTTTAATACAATAGAGCTTCACATATAAGAAGCTTTAAATCCATATTTGAGACATTATTACTCTTGAAAAAACCTAATTTAAGGTTAGGGTTAAATTATGGAACCAGATCTATTCAAAAAATTATTCAATAATAACCAATGAATTGAAGAAAAAAATTAGTAATAAAAAATCTCTCAAATCTTGTTTTGGTACAGTAAATGTAAATAAAATGCAGTCTCCGAATGAAAGAGAAATCCAAGGTAAGCCGAAAGTAAGAGTGGGAGTATTCTCGAAGGGGAATGTATATTCTACATTTTACGATGTAACAAGAATCTGAAAATTACGCTCAAAGATTTGTTAACAAGCTATTAGATTAATTTTCTCACAGCTTATTTTCAATAACGTTTCTCTGGCTGAAATATAAATTACTTCTAGAAGATCTCAAATTCCATTTCCTTAAAATAATTGCTTTTATTTGAATTAGAGCTAAAACGAGTTACTTGAAATGCGCAGAATATAAATGAGAGAATATTCGGTAGTGGAAGATAAGTGTAAAAAGTTCTGAATTTTTGGTAATTGAGTTATTGGGAATTACCGTGCGAAGCATTTGTGATTCTGAATAATGTAAACAAACATTCTATAAAGTTCACTATAAAAGGATTTTAATCAAGCGAGATAATGAAATCTGTATTTTTTAGAAAGTTAAATATTTTAATCAGGATTAAATTATTTTTTTATCTCTATATATAGACTGGAAGCAGTATCTAAAACTCGATTATCTGCTACGTAAAACATACAGCTGTTAATTTCGAAATATCTAAGGATGGCAAATTCTTCCATGAGTGATCCTGCTTAAAGAAAGTAATCTAATTACTTAGCTTCTTTCATTTTAAATTATTTTAAGGAAATTACAAACACTTTAGAAACACACTCGTTGGGTTTTTTTAAATAAGTTTACTGCAGTCATTATGAGATACAAAATAACATTTCATAAAATTTAACTTTGGAAGTATTAATACAATAATATTTGAAGAGTATTTAAAAATAAATTTTTAAATTTGATACACTCTATATATATATTTCTTAGTTTAAAAAAAAAATAAATACACAGGTATAATTTCTACTGTTTTAAATAACTAACATCATGATTTTTTTTTATATATTTAAAGTATAACTTTATCCAAAGCTTTTCGCATTCAGAAGAACATGAAAAAACCTGAAACAGATCAAATTTAAATATTCATTTTAAGAATCTAATAAGACAAATTGAACACACAAGTTTAAATCGTTAATGCTTACATATATTGAAAACCAAACCAACTTTTACACAATTTTAATTTTAAGTTACAATGATGATATCAATTAGTGCGTAAAATTATCATGTTGACCTTGGAAAAAAATATTCATTGAACTCATACATACAGTTTCAGAGATTATTAAAAGCAAACATTTTGAAATATGTTTCTCTTATTCTTAAATAATTAATATTTTATTTAAAACTTGTAAAGATATATGTTTTTCTAAGTTAGCATTTCAAGTAATCCAAACCCTTTTAGATTGTTTGAACAGTTTGAACCAATAAATCTTTAAAAGATGCTTTCGTAATAAGAAACAGCTTATTTATTATATTATTAACAAAATATTAGTTTCTTGTACCTAGATTGATATTTTCTTCAATGGCTTATCTTTCTTTGTTGAAAAATATTTGTATCGTTCACATAATGTTTCTATTCTGCTTCTAAAATTATGCTTTTTTAAAATAAATTGTAACAAATTTAAATAAAGTTTTATGCAAAAGAATTGTATCAAAATTACCTTTTCCAAAACTAGGTAAACAGTTCTGTTTTAAATGATACATCATTTTTCCTATTTCAAAATCATAATTCCACTTAATAAATATAAAAAAGTATATCTAATATATGAAAAATATTTTCGTCTAAATGTTCTTCCCCACACAAATCTCTCTTCATTTAGTTTTCATCGAAAATTCTACGCCCAAATCAAATATTTGCATTATACAAAGCACCACCTATTTCTAAGTTCATTATGAATGCTCTAAAATTCATAAATTTAGAAAAGGATTGTATAATTGACTTCCATATGTGGACAGAAGCGTTGCGCTAGATGAGAGGATATGCAAGTCACTGGTTATATGCAAGCAATGGGGTAATCGCGAAGTGAATGCGCATGATTCTACACCTAATGATTGGGTCACATTTTATTTTTCTCGTCAAAACAGTAAGTAAGCATCTGTGCATATTTTGTGAATTTTCAACTACAATGCCACGGGTTCTAAAGCTATAAGAATGCTAATAAGATTTAATTGAATGTTATAATGACAGTGGAGATAGGGTAGAGAAAAAGTAACAAATTTCTATCAAATTTCTATCAAAACGTTGTTAAAATTTTTCATCGGAATAAGGCCATTTATATCGAACACTACATGTATGGACTTGTATCTGTTCTTCTTCAATGTACATATATGTATATAAGTTGGATTGTTCGATGAACAGAAAATTCCATGCTATTTGTAAATCGGATAAAAAGCAATGAGATCTAAAAGTGTAATCAGAAACTGCCAGATGTCTTATAAAAAGTCCATCCCTTACATCGATAGAGCAATATTAAAAGGACAACGCATTTGAAACTAACCCATAAGGGCAATATGAGTTTTCCTTAAAATTAATGAAAACATTGAAGTAAATTAAGCTTTTTTCATAATTTTCTACATTTTTTTTCATATATACCTCTGAGTGCAAGTATTTTTTAGGTTGCAGATTATATTCAGTTATAAAAAAATTTAATCTCTATGGCTTAGACCGACTTAATTCATATTGCCTCGATTTGAGAAGGAACAAAAAGCATTTTTTAGAGGAGATATTGAGAGTAAAGTTGTACGGTCTTGGGAGTTTTTTTTTTTTTTTTTTGTTCGTTCGTCTGGCAATTGTCTCTTGTAAATTGAATTGTTTGGTATACCAAGCTGTACAAAAACAAACAAAATTCCATAATTCGTCAAGATTTCTTTAGAATCGACACATATACATCAAGAAAGAAATGCTAATATTCATTACAGTATCAACTCCAAACAATGTATAGTAACTAACAAAGTTGATGAACTGGACTGACCATTCTGTCCTACAGACTTTCAACCCAAGGAAAATGTTTTGGGCCTCTTACTTCCCGGAATATTTACAAATAACTTTAAGAACCCCTCAACTGCTGCTCTAGGCTGTTGCATATACATGTAATATTTTAGATAAATCTAAACTTAAAAATCGTTTTCAGAGTATAGAGAATATTTTTTCTAGTGGCATCCGTAAGAATAGAGGGCCAGTATACTATTACATTCGATGCACCTATATTTATACGTAAAACATAGTACAGTAAACATCCCCCCTCTTTTTTTTTTTT
>BMAV01020792.1:85870-106515 GCA_019973955.1 Trichonephila inaurata madagascariensis
TGTTATATGACCAATGACATGAAAGTTAACAGCTTCAAAAGCTGTAGAACCTTTCCTTTTGGCACCTACAATTATCACTCGTTTAAAGTCATTCAGATATTTTATTTTCTTCAAGAGAAAGTGATTTTCTACGTTAACTGATGTTTTTGACAAGGATAAGGTTCTTTACTAGGAAAATTCTGTTGTTAACATGCTTCTTTGTCGACTTGAAGTTTGACTGTGTTATATTCCTGTTCATTAAGTACATGTGTGTATAATGATGCGGAGTTCATGGGATTAAACATACTTCAATTGCAAACCACATCTTAAATTTCTAATGCATTACAACCAAGGTTTTATAAGTAAAATCTTTAAATATTTAACATATCAGTGTTTTAATAGATGTCATATCAATGCATTAATTTATTTATATTCATTTACAAATTAAAGTCATAAAATAAAAGTTAAAAGCTACTTCTGACTAAATAGTCGCGTAAAAGGGAGGGTGAGTGCTTTTGGGAACATGACAATCCTTTTCTTCTTTAAATGCGCAGTGTCGGTGTCAAAATGTTGAGATCATGTTTTTTTTTTCTTCTTCTTTAGTCTATTTTTATGTATTCTAAGTTGGTTTTCAATACTCATATCTATATTTACGGTTTTCTTGTGTTCTGCGATTGGATAAACAACAAGGACTTGTTTCAACATTATATTCGTTCTCCAGTGGAATGAAGTCAAAAGTTGTTTGTCTTACAAAAATTTGGAAAGGAATTGTGTAGTTTCCGATCAATCTGGGAAAATGTCAAAATTACAATTGGGAAAGGTATAGCCCTTTTTTCAATATTATGATAGAAATTTTATTTTTCAATAAGTAACTTTTATGACAAAGACTAAATATGTGCAAATAAAAAAAAAGTAAAAACTAGTTTAATTATTTGTTCATAAAAATGGTAAATACCATTTAACGTAAAATAGAAAGTGTAATAACTGCATTGCAAGAGATGTCCTCCAATATTCTTCTTGATTGAAAAGTTCAGATGATGAAAAAGTTACTATGATATAAAACTTTTTATATACAAGTTTAAATCACAAAATATATGCAAGGTGTTACCGAATTCGACCGACAATTTCTGAAGCGTGATAATAAGCAGCATGAGGGCGACAAATCACCATAAAACATGGGGTCGTAAATCACGTTTACTCGGAATAATTCTTAAAGCTGGTTATGATAGTTGTGATGTCGAGTGGAATGAAAAAGAGGGGTAAATAATACATTATGTACAATGCATCCCAGATGGCAGTCAGAAATATAACGACATGTGTCTATCACAGGAATTGTTCCACGTTGCGACCGCGTAGGTTATAAAGCAACCGACATCTACGGACGAAGAATAGTTGGACGCGCTCAAGCAAATCCGTTGGGCTAGCGATGTCAGCTGAAGCAACAGCAATCCGTAATTAAAGATCCTACACCTATAGCCACGGGAGTCTCGTCAAACAAATTTCAGGTCGAATTCACAAGCAATTTTAAAAGAAATTTTAGAGATTGAGGTACGAAGAGTGTGGATGCTAAAAGACAGGTTCAGCATGTCTATTCCCCCTACCGGGATATGTAGTAAGGAGGCGGTTGAGCACCGGAATCGAAAAGTGTGCTGATGTACCATCAGGCATGAACCACAAGTTCTAGTGTGCAGCGGTGGCTGCTCCTTGCAGCAACTCCAGGAGAACTGAAAAATTTTTATGCACGAGGTTTTTTCAACATTTCACAGATCTACAAATTTTCGCATTTGCCTGACCACTATTTTTTGTCTGAATTTTCGTATTCCCGATGGCTACTATTGTCACGATTTTAGCCAACTAGACTTGGTTTGCGACCCCATCTTCTTGGGTGAGTTGTCTTACCATGCATCCTGCTTTCACTTCTCTGAATTTGTCTGTCAGGCAGCACTCTGTATATATATATATATATATATATATGAAAGAAATTGGTATAATATATCAAAAACCAGAAATAATAGATAATAAACATAACAAGAAATAACTTAATAAAAACATAAAAGCAAAACATGAAGATCGAATTTATAGAAAAATACAAAAAAGAAACTATAAAAGAGAACCTAGCGAGTCAGAAAGCAATTTCGGACTTAGGACCGAATAAGTGGGGTTAAACTAGTTTGAAGGCGCCAACCTTCCCCTTTGCAACTCGGTAAGAAAAACCAAATAAAATAAACAAAAATTCAAAGCATATAAAAAAATAAACAAAAATTCGAAGTACATAAAAACTCGCAGAAAATATGATAAAACCACTGACTACTATTCTGAAACAAATTCTTAAAGCAGAAAAATCCCAAAACAATTACGTAGAAAAAAATAACGATATTTTCCTACTTACAGATCTTTTTCCAAGAGAATCAAGAGTCTTGAAATTAATGAAAAGCAATTATCCACCAAGTTAAAAAACCTGAATATACATAAACTCATCTTTTGAACTACCTTTTACACTAGCCAGCATAGATAGATACCAAGAGAGATGACAATCAAGTTTGGTAAGCTTTGAATTGGTTGATTGTCAAAAATGAAAATTTGCTAGGCTCTAATTTGGTTAATTGTCAAAAATGTGTAAGATGTTCAAGATGTGTGTGGAAAAGATGTAAACTGTGATATGAGTGTTATGATATAGTCTTCACAGCAAGACCACTAACATTCTGACTTTGAAATCCTATTGTTGTGTGGTGGATTTGGAATTAGAAGTAGCAAGACGATTAATATATTTGGGATGAATATAAGTTCTTAAGAAGTTAAAAAGGTATTCATGATATAAACAACATTGAAATATATATATATATATATATATATATATATCCCGTAGAAGAGCGTGATAACCCTAGGAGAGGGGAAGTGCTCTAAATGTCAAATATGGTGATAAACACTTAAATATTGAGGAACTTTCTATTTAAATAATATTTAAAAATTCATTATATATAAATTTTACAAAGTATTTCAGTGTTTACTAAAAATAAATCAAAAACTTAAGAACTTGTTGGATTTATTTTTCTTGAATTACACGATTTATGTATTTTCTTTTATTACATTACTTTATTGATTATAAAATAAATATAATTATACATTAACAGCTTATTTATTCCAGTAATATTATTTTATCATACCTTTTTATTTATTAATTTTTAAGTACTTGAGAAATTCCTCTAAAAACATTTCAAAGCTAACAAAAACTAAAAGTATTTCTGATTATATTTACTTACACACTTGCAATATATTTATTGATTGACATAATTATGTTTGATTTTTGACGATATTTGATTATATTGATTGTATTTGATAATTATTATCAATGTTTATGAGCCTCAGTGAGAATTATAAGTGAAACCATTTATGTTACCGTATTCGTATAAAAAGGATATATTTTCAAGTTCTTACAAAATATTTTCAACATCATTTTTATAGAATAGTTAACTATATTCCTCCAATTCGAAAAGAATTGTTAAAATCATAGTTTTGAGTTCGTATTATGTGCAACAAAATTATGTAAAGATAATTAGTTTTAGATTTAGAAGAAGTTATATTTTAAAAAAGAATAAAAAACATAATTAAGGAATTCAATTCATTTTCTTCTTATTGTTGAAAGAAATCAAACAATATTGTATTAATTTAGACATTTGTTGTAGTGCAGGCTGCAGCTACCAGATTGAATCAATTTTAAAAGCAAATATTTAAAATCCAATATTTTAAGAGCAAAAATAATTTCAAATATTTGCTTTTCTTAAACATCTCATCAAATTATGATTTAACACATGTTTTCACGTGTGGAATCCTTGAGATAGTAATTTGAAAAGTTTTCAAGTTAGTTGAAGTCAAATGAGAAAAAAGATTCTTCTTGTTGAAACAAGTTCCTACATCAACTAAGTTTTAGGAAATATAACTGTAAATAAAAAGGATAATCTTGTTAATGCTGCACGTAAAGTATAAAAGAGAATGAAAAGATTTTATACTTTTCTAATACATTGCTACCATTTCTTAAAAGAAAAGATTTTTTTATAAAAGTGATTTAAAAATTGAGTGTGTGTACTTTACAATGAACCAGACTAAAGTTTTCATTTAAAATGATATACACTCATTAATAAACCTACAATAAAGCAAAAATATATCATACAGTTATAAGCTGACTATGACAAACTGATTAGAAATAGTTTGAAAAATTAAGAAAACCTTCTTAACTATTAAGTTAACGAAATATTTTGAAATTATTTAAAAATAAATTTAGAATATTTTGCAGTTTCTAAAGAAGTGAGAGAGAGGTAATATCACATCTTAAACATGAATTAAAATTTATTCTTATTAACAATAGAAGATTTATGACTAAATATTCGCATTTTTTTTTTTTTTTTTTTTTATTTTTTTTTTTTTTTTTTTGAAAATGAAAAGAAAATTTTAAGTTAGATCATTAGAATAAAAGAAGTCCCTTCTCTAACACACTTCTCCGGTAGCTTATTGTGTTTGTTGAACAGAAAAATTTTAACTTCGAGTATAAAAATAATGAGAAAAACATATTTCTTTTCAAGACGAAATTTAATTGAATCTGAGCTTTTAAAAACAAGTTCTTTTTATTGCTGCGCAGAAAAAAATTTCAAAAAACTGTTTCATTTCCTTAGAAGTACTTAACTTATTTCTTAAAATAATAAGTTTTTCAAGGCTCATTCGACAGCGAAAATTATTTTTACAAAAACGAAAATTTTAATTTCTATTTAAATTGCCAAAGGCATTATCATTTAAATATTTAAATAAACCCATTAGTTTAACGTTTTCTTAAAAATTTGAGTTTGACAACTTTAAAATTTAATTAGTAAATAGCATTTTTTACACAGAAATGTGCAAATATTTAAAATGAACATTTATAAATGATTTGAAATGAAAAACTCGGGATTATTAAATATCCATATTTTACTTAGACTATTATTTATTTTTTATCAAAGTTCCCTTAAAATACAGTAAATATATGTGTCCCGGAACAAAGTGGCAAACAAAAGTGGCCCGGAGAACATTGTTTCAGGCTACCAAGAAATACTTTAAAGGACAGGACATAGTTTGCTAGCCTGCTTATAGCAGATGTTGAAAATAACAACTATTTATCTCTTGGCACTGTTGAGTCCTGGTTGGTAAATTGCGGAAAGCAGATCGAAACTGAACTACTGGAAATGTAGCAATCTCATCAAAAATACTATGTTACAGTTTTTGAAGACTATAAGCGTTGTTGTAAAACACCTTAGAATTTGAAGGCTCACCAAAAAAAAAATAATCACACACTAGCATATCATTTGACTTAGGTGGCCAGTTAGATCCAAGACCAGACTGAATTCTGGTAAAAACTCTATCAAGACTGAAGATTGTGTAATTATGATCCATGGTTCAGAAATTTGTCTTTCCGTAAATTTCCACAACGAACTCTCTCTGCTGCACTGTGAATACCATCTTCACATGTGCACTAATCAACTCACACTAACACTGTCGGTACTAAGTGAACCAGTTTCGATCACTTGATGTGCGCGTCACATGCAATCCATTTATTCAGGTTAATTTTATTTGCCCCACACTGTATATATATATATATATATATATGTGTGTGTGGCTTCAAAATAAGTGTTTTTATCAATGTTATCTAAATGTTAATTGCATTTTTTATTACTCTCAAGATGAGTTAAGGATTTTAGCAAAGATACTGCATCAAACACTTGGTGATTCATGAAGCAAAACAGTTCATACGGTTTAGTATGTTTTAGAAACGATTCTATGGGTTCAGTATTAACCGTTAATACAAATACAAAAAAGTAGTTCAACCGATTATCCCATGATCACATCAGTGGACAGTAACCAGTTTCCTAGAACACCACAAACCGTTTTAATGCAGCTGTCTTTGAGATCGTGAAAACTTTGTTAAAAAAGGGATTGTGTGAGACCGTATGACATACATATGATGAGGTTGAGATAAGTGAAGATCCCACACATAAAATTATCCATGGTGAATTGAACGTGAGCAGAGTTGCTGCAAAATGTGTTTCCAAGGGACTATCGGAAGAACAGAAAAAAACCTATCTTTTTTTGACGAAACGGGGAATTCCAATCATTGCCACCAGCCTATTCTCAAGACACAGATGAGACTTGTCGCTGTTACCGAAAATGAAGATGAGTAGAAAGAGTGCCTTGCTTCATTGATGAGAAGAAATATAGCAGAACGAGCTGATGAAAATGAACACCAATTTAAGAAAAAGGCTTCTATAACTGTTTTGGGCAGTGAAATAGAAAACAGACTGCATGAAGGCACAACATCTATACATGGAAGGATATTAGGGTCTAATTTGCATTACGTAATGTTTTATTTCCGGCTAAAGATTAGATACTTTTTAGAGTATTGTATCTTTAATGTTGAAGAGTCATTACATTATGCCCCCTTTTTAATATGAAAAAAAAAAAGATCACATATTTCGCTCTGAGAATCGTCGTTATCCATCGATTCGCTGAATTCACAAAGTGCTGATACTATTATGAGGTTCCTGGTGCGCAGAACTTATTGACTACTCCTTCAATTTCCGCATATTGTGAGATGGTAGTATGACAGCACTAATTACTCTTTTCAACACAAACATTCGATGGAATTCATATCAGGGGAATTCGGAAGCTGAAACATGATTTACAGTCCACAAGAATTTCTTCGAAATACTTTCATAACGATGTACGCTTCATAATATATTGAGAAACCATTTGGAGTTGTTATTGCTGCAATTGCTGGTGTTACTGGTGTTTGCTATCCTTCCTTCGTAATGAAAAATGCTTAATACTTTGAATCCAATTCCCACAGGATTCAATGCCGAAAAACAGCCAGATAAAGACTCTTAGTTCATACGCCACTTTAGATACATTAAGACCCCTCCTAACGCTGTTTCGTTTAGCGCTACTTCGGTTTAACCCTCTTTTATTTGAATTGTGGGATTCTCCGAAATAGCACGCAGCGTTAGGCTTCCCCATATCCAAAGCAGTTTATGTGTGTTTCTTCTTTCCGGCGTTATTATACGAAAGTATTTTTATTGCTTCAAACATTTGTTGACGTTATTTATAAATTTATATAATATAACGATTGCTATAGTGACAAATATTATGATTTTTAGTTTTTCTCATGGGTGATAATAAAAAACACGAAAATAAAGAATAAAAAAAGGATTTCACTAGAAATTAAAATGCAAGTGATTAGAAGATTAGATATTGATGAACGTCAATCTCAAATTGGTGCTGCATTGAATTTGGAAACTTCAACAATAAGAGCCACTCTTCAGAATAAAAAAAAAATAATAAATACTGTCATCGGTAACTGCATTTACGGACAGCTCTACCACTATAATTACAAGTTCTAGATATAATACAATTTAGGAAATGGAAAAACGACTTTCTATATGGATTGACTACGATATTGAACGCAATTTGCCATTAAACCAATCTACTTTCTTGATAAAAAAGAACACAATTAGAAATGCAGAAGAGACTCAATGATCTGAAATGTAAACATGCTGACATAGAATTTTATTTATTTTTACATGCATATTCGTTTATTATGTTTCTATATGTGTAAGAAATTAATTTTTGTTTTG
This sequence comes from Trichonephila inaurata madagascariensis, assembly GCA_019973955.1. Taxonomy (NCBI): domain Eukaryota; kingdom Metazoa; phylum Arthropoda; class Arachnida; order Araneae; family Nephilidae; genus Trichonephila; species Trichonephila inaurata. The sequence continues at coordinate 93,502 of BMAV01020792.1, forward strand.
TTGTTATGAAAAACATAATTAATAAATTTAATGGTAAAATACCTGACCAATTTTCTACCCATCTTCCCCTAACCCCATTATTTACATGATGAGATAACCTTGTTTAACGCTGTTTCATATTACGCTCTACTTTGATGGAACGTATACCCCAATTTAAGCGGGGTCTTACTGTACTCACAATGACCACACTTGAGCAGCTCACCCAGCGTGCAAAATCACAAACCAATATTCCCAATCATCAAGTATATAATGATTTGAGCTTCAATGAAACCTAACAAATCAGCTACTTCGTCCATTATGCCACTGTACACGCTTTGAGCGCAAAGACAGAGCTCGTGTTCATTATAAAAATCCAGTATAATTTGCGTGTATATATGGCTTTGTCTCCGAGATAGCTCATTGTCCATGTTGATCACAATGATAATGTTTCTTCGATTTATATATATTTCGTTTTCGTATGTTTTTTTTCGTCATGCATGGCATTTGTTTTTGTAATTCGTAATAAGTTTTCACAAGCATCATATGCACAAGCTTGCACATGCCATTTGAGGCTCTCCATTATCGGTGGAGTGGTTACATATGCTTTCTGATTGATGTATCTCCACAGAAAAAAGCCCAAACGATTCTCAGATCAGTTGGTCATGGAGCTCATTCTACCCAATGTCCATAGCTGGTAATTGAACGCTGGAATGTATTCACTATGTGCTGATTTACTTTTGATGTTTCATGTGAAGAGGAGCATATTTAATGTAGAACGGCAATGTTACATGTAAGAATTCTAGGCGTTATGTAGTAAATATTCTGTCGAGTATAACTTTTATTGTCTAAATGATATAACTCATCCATCCGTATTAGATTTTCTAGAAACGCAGGCAACCTTACTAAAAAAAATCTGTTTCCTGAAAGAGCGTCGTTTCAAGTTGTTAAATGCCGAAGATAGGATTCGTGTATACCACTAACTACAAGATGTTATGGACTAAAATTGTCAAAAGGAACTATGCATGCAAATATAGGACACAATCAAAAGGTCAGTTGATGATATTGCGTCGTCTCGTAAGACGAACTTTTTTACCCCCATTTTCATTTTTGAAGCTCCAAGGAGAGCAGAACAAATAGATGGGATATTTATTGTATTCTTCAAAGAGGAACAGCGATTCTTCTATGACGTGAGGCAAAACAGATGTTGAGCTAACTCCTGGACTATCTAATGGTATCGTTATTATTTACTTCTCCTTCCAGATGATTTTTCTTCACAGTGGTTTTTAGAAGGTGCCCACCTATTTCTCTCGACGGTCCACTCTTTTATTTCCTCGCGCGTAGTAGCCGCGTAGTAGCATTTGTATGGAAGGAGTGCCAACATGTTTGACGAAAAAATACCAAGGAGTGCATTCCTGGTGCCGAAGTGACAGGTTGACTTATAGAGACTCCATATGGTATAAGAGGTGCGGTAACATAATATCAGTCATAGAGTCTACGATAATAGGGAGAGATCTACAATAGGTTGAGTGGCAGCGGGACCAGAGATCGCAAATATCATAAAATTGTAATCAGGAATCAATAGTTTCTCCAGGAAAAAGCTGTGGGGAGACGAAGAATAGATATCATAATAATTGTATAATTTAATTTGTAAATAAAATGATAATTAACCAATGATGTGTATCCCTCTCGCTACCGAGGAATTAAGCAAATTTGAGGTTCACGACATTACAATGCACAAAACTGTACAGGCAGCACTTTCTCAATTGGAGACTCGATAGAATTAACATGGCTGTATATTTTAATAGGGACTTTTGATAACGTGTTGATCATTGCTACAACTCGTTGATACACTTCGTGAAGTAAAAGTAGCCGAGTGTGAACCGAATATCCAACGCGATATCCGGAGGTATTATATCTCTTTGGACACTCTTCAGTTTGGAATACATAGAGACCCCGATTTAACGAATTCGAAGGAATCGAAAATTCTGTTTGTTAATTCGAGGTTATTCGTTAAATCGGGGTCCCAGCAAAATACAAATTATTTGCGCTTACCTTTTGAAAATTCTTTAGCATATACACAAAAAATATCCATAGTTAGAAATTATACACTTTTTATTCAACAGTTAAAATATTATTAGTTATTTACTACGCACCAGTAATTTAGATCTGTTAAAATGCTGACTAATAAAGTTAGACAATCTTTTGGATCCTGATTCATGAGCGATTTTTTGATATCATACCACAAAAAATATTGCATCATTTTAATCCTGCTGTATAAGAGAGAGGTATATTTTGACAGTTTCTAAGCAATGCAAAGCATTAGGAGTTTCATTATGAAGTACTACATTGAAATCGCAGTGTATTAGCTCCAAAAAATCAACAAATTCCTCAACTTCAGTTGAACAGATAGACATTCCGTCAATAAATATATCATATTCGTTAAGATATTCCCTGGGTTATGGACTGGGATGAGGTAAGAAAGGAGATTCCTGTACTACTCAAGACTCACCCGATAAGTACCATTAATTACTCATCTATTAATGTAAAATCCGATAGTGTTCTTCGCCATTTCCCTTTGAAAAATTTGCTTCTTACAAGAAATATCATTCTCTGTTATAGACAAAAACAATGTCATTTAAAAAAAAAAAATCATCATTTTTTTTTAATACAAGCTGATAAAAAAAAATTCTTCCTCCTTTGCAACAATTCGTTATTTCGGGGTTTATTAATCGTTAAGTAGGGAGTTTTAACATCCTTTTTATCGAGGAAAGAGAAAAATTCGTTAAATTGGGGTAGTACTGTATATTGTTTGGTAAACTGATTCATTTTAAGTTGTGTTCCTATAAAAATTGATCTAGTTTTATAGCGTCCGTTTAGTTACATTTAGATGCCCTAAAAAACGTTCTTCATCAGATGTCATTTTCGTTAATTCAGTTTTATGAATATAAATACTTACCAATAATATCCTTTATAACTTTTATAAACGTTTGCCAGTAATATATATATATTTAAATATATATAATTCTATCACGACACACAATAATCAATTGAAAAATCTAAACCAAATGAATCCTATAACATTAAATCCCATTTCAAAATATCAATGGTGAATATAGAAGATAAAATTCCAACGTTTTCAAACAAAATTAAAAAATTATAAAATAAAAATTTATAAAAAATCCAAGTGCAACCTCGGATTTAGGACCAATAAGTGGGGTTAAACTAGTTTGATGGCGCCAACCTTCCCCCTATTGCAACTCGGTAAGTTAATCGGAAAATATCCAATTCTCAAAAATTTAAAAATTAAAAATTAAAAATTTAAAAATTTAAAAAATACATATATATATATATATATATATATATATATTGTAAAAGCTTTATTTACGAAGGAAAGTTTTGAAAACGTTAAAATATTTTATTATATAAATAATAAAAAAAATATTTTGTAATAATTTAAAAAAAAAAAATATTGTGCAAATCACTTATGAAACTTATAGTGTTGAAAGGTAAAATAATACTTCGTATCATTCGTAAGCTATAAGGATAATATAATAAGTCAATATTTGTAATAAAAATTATATGTATTATATGTATATCAATATTTGTAATAAAAATTATATGTATTATATGTATATCAATATTTGTAATAAATTATGAGAAAACTGTATTTCTAATAATTCAAAAGATTTAATTTGTATTTCTGTCTTAGTTGCATTTAAATTTATGCAAGCTAGAGTAATGTGTTTTTAAAATTGCTATTTTGAGCAATTTGCGTTCACTTAATTCTACACTTGAAGAATAATGTGATTGAATTTCTATTGTAATTTCTTTGTTAAATCAAATCAAACAATTTTCCAGCTCATAAAATTTCAGAATTTAATCAAATTTAGATTTATTGTTTAAAACCTTTCTAACTAATGAATATCATTATTTTTCCTTTATTAGATTTAAAATAGCAAATATTTAAGCAATTGTTTTTTACTCCTGAGTAATTCTAATAGTCAACTAATTCTTGAACAACTTATTTTAAAAAGTAATAAGAATCAAGTTAAATCAATAAAGGAATGTACACTATATTTATAAAATAAAGCTGGAAGAAAATGAGTTGCATTTATAATTAGATGAAGAAACTGAGTTGCATTTTACTAAGAACAAATAAAATATCTGAATGTAACATAAATAAATTATATATTTGTTACAAGACTTTTATTTCGCTTGTGTTTTAAACAAGTAGTGCTAATTTTAGCTTCATAATCCATTACAAAGTAAAGATGACATATTACAAAATATTCTTCATAAAAGATTACTAGCCGTTATACCCTCCCACTTCGCTGGGTGATTCATAGAGTTGTATTATAATGAACTGTTTATATATATATATATATGAATTATGATATTTAAGTTAATCAATCATTAAGCAATCAATTGTATTAAAAAATCATTTTTTTTTAATTCTCACCTCTTGATAAAAAAAAAAAATAAATAAATAAAAGGACATGATTTCTAAATTATAATATCAAAAGCTAAAGTAGTCCTTTTCAAAAGCTAAAGTGAACCTTTTACAAGCGCGCTCCCGTAACTCATTCCTTCAAAGCGAATTTTCGCCAAATCCATTTTTAGTGGATCGCTACTCAACAATATAAATATGTTTACAAATCCAAAATCTAAATTTAATAGTTCAAAAACGGAAATTGTTTTATCAGTAAACTCCGTAAACCCATTTCAGAGTCGATTTCCGTAAGACTCGTTCTTAGCGAATTTTAATTCAACTAAAGAAACATGCATAATAAATTTCATTGTTGTAGGTCTAACAGTTCGAAAAAGGGAATTTTTTTATCCCTGTCCCATATTAACTGCCCGCACTTAACATAAAAGTAAATTTCCATTTCCTTCATTGTGAATCTTAGAGTAAAAAAACATGCTTACAATTTCATGTATGGGGGTCCAGCAGTTTAAGAACAGAATTTTTCTTTTATCTATAACTCCTCTTAAATCCACGCAATGACCCTTGGGGGAAGAGTTTTGCAAAACCCTTTTCGTAGTGGATATTCCGTTTCTTGAAAGGAACATGCCAACCAAATTTCACATCTAATAGCTTCAAAAAGAAAATATATTTATCTATAACGCCCCTTAATCGCAACGCATCTTGGGGTCAATTTTCGCAAAACATTTTTTGTACACGAAAAGAATCCGTCTGTAAATTTCAAGTTTGTAGGTCTTAAAGATCAAAACCGGGAATGTTTACCTATCACATCCCTTTGTCCTCATAAACTCCCTTGGCGAGTGATTTTCAAAAAACTTGTTTTGTTGCAAATCTCTAATCCATGAAAGAAATATGCCTGTCAAATTTCAAGTATGTAGATATTATAGTTAAAAAACAGTAATATGTTTTTGCATATCCCTTAACCCGTCGAACTTAGGGATTAGGAATTATTTTTTGCTAAACCACTTTTGTAGAAGATATTTATCTTATGACTGGAATCTGTCTGACAAATTTCATGTCTGTAGACCTAAAAGCTTAAACACGGGGAGATTTATCTGTGACGCCCCTTAAAAACTCTCAACTCTCCTTGACGGTCGATTTTCGCAAAACCCGTTTTCAGCGAATCTCTACTCCATGAAAGGAACATGCCTGTCAGTTTCAAAGTCGGTAAATTTAATAGTCCCTGAGATATCGAGATGAGTGTGTGTGGGTAAATGAAGGAATGAGTGGCTTTATTCCTTTATATGTGTGGAGGACAGAGCTCTGTAACTATGGATCCGTAGCCGAGTAATATGATCACTAGACAAAAGTGATCTCCCATGACCGGAATCAGTTACTGGTAAATATAGTTACTGCTACATAAGTATATATAAATTAATTAACCTTTTCAATAGGTTAATAACTATTTCAACCACAAGAAGTCTCTAAGATATAAACGTTTATTTATTTATTTATTTTAATTTTTTGTTCTGTGTTCTGAAATCAACCAATTCGTTCTTTTTCCTCTTAATTTTTTGAACACCTTGTGGAATGTCAAAATCCATAAACGCGTCAATCACTTATCAAAACTTTCTTGTTTTCATACCAAAGCGCTTACACAATTTCATCTTCCTACTTTACTTTCTAAACTGCAGGGTTCCGGCTCTGAGGTGCAATATCTTCTTAAATTTAGTCATGTAGTCGTTTTGTAAAGGTTAACTAAACATTTCATACTGATGCATTTTAAAAACAACGGACTTATATTTTAAATAAACAAGCAGAGTATTAAGTTAGCAAACAAAATGTTATACTAATTTATTTTTTTAATTAATTGTATTGTTGTATTGACCACATTATAAAAAAATTATGTAGTAAATTTAACATTCCTAATATATGAACTTTATGTTGTGATTTTTTCGTTTACATAAATTTAGTAATTAGTTTACCAAGGAAGAAAAATAAATAATTCCACAAATGTATGCTAAATAATTAATTTTACCAGAAGTTTGAAGAATTTCTTTTTGTAAAATTTGAACAGAATTTACATTAGAAAATGTACTTAAACTAAACTACACACTTTAATGAAATTTACAAAAACATTTGCGATCCGGAATAAACATCTTTCATTAATTATGTACCATTGTTTACTAAATAAAATTAAGATAAAGCTTGACCAAAAATTTGATAATATATATATATATATATTGAATTCCTAAGATTTTAATTTAATATAAACATTTAAATATATGTCAAATAAAATTTTGAATTAAAAAAAATAATATTGAAACATAACTTTAGAAAACTGATTTACCAATTCATCTTGCTATATTCTAAGAAAAACTCAAATAATATACTTGATGTACTTAGCTACCTTTATTTATGATTAGTTAAGAACGAAATCTTTGGTTACTTTTCACAGCAGTATTTGTTGTAAAAGTCATTTTCCAGAATTAAATTAAAACTAAATATTCAACTGAAAGTAACAATTAAAAATGGCATGTAATTCCAGGGATTAGTGATTTTGTTTTAAAAATTAAAATCTAAATCAAACTGTGATTTCATTCAAATACTAAAGGAATACTATATTTAGAGTTAATCATAAGAGGTTTTACTTAATTTATATAAGCTGGACAGCTTATTTTTTAATATTTTATGTTTCATATTAATAACTCGTTAGATAATTTTAACAATTTCCGTTTTAATAAAGTTTTAAAAGTAATAAAGATTTAATCTTTTCTCAATGCATTCCCAATAAAGAATGTGCAACATTTGCTTAATAATTATTTCCTCGTTTTCAAAAATACCGAAGAAATCGTTTGCTCTCTAAATAAGCCATTAAATAAATAAAAATTTGTTCGAAGGTATTCTCAGTTTTCGCTAAGGTTTCTTTCAAATTTATTTTAAAATGGCAGCAAATAAACCAAAAACTCACCTGGAACCAGTAGCTGATGCCTCTTGTTTTATTTTCTCTTGATTCTACTTATTCTGTTGCTTAAATGATTTCCATACCAAGAAGGAAAAAAAAATTCAGCTATTGTCAGGTTAAGGGTTAATTTATAGGTAGCTAACGACGAATGTTACTGGAAAAGCGATTTATCAACGTCAAGTTCTAGGACATTAACGAAACCATTTTTGAAAACCTCTTTAAAAGTTAAAAGTTCGGGAATCCGTTGTGTTGGATAATTTATCAGGCATTCTATCTATTAGATGCATTGGCGAACTCTGGGTCGTTGTTTTTTTCATTTTTTTTTCGGCAGCTGCGAATTTAGTTAAAATGCAATGGTGTAAATTGAATAAATATTATTCGACAGGTTGGATGTGTGAGGTTGCTTTTTTTAAAGGAATAAAATCGCTTTTTTAATAATCTAATTTTAAATTTACCCTGTTTCTAACTGGGCATGGAAACTTTGAAGCCTTAAATACTTCAATTTGTCGCCTACTGACCAGAGCTTTTGCTCGAATGACACAGTCCAAGATGTCAAGAATCGCATACTTGCTTGAATTAATTTCGATTCCGAAAGACGTACACTCAGGAATTGCCTACAAAAAAAACAATATAGCGGGGCCTCTTCCTTTCTCTACCTTTGTTCAGAGAAAACCATTTTTTGCATCGTTTGGTGCATACACTAATAGCATTTTGCCCCTGTATTATTTAGTTAGCAAAATTTTGTGTTTGCTAACATATTCTATGCGTGTAGGTATATATATATGTAAGGATAATTAAATTAGATTTAAAATTAAATTCCCTATATAGCACTTAACTTTTATTTTTCATTACATCTTCAAGCATTAAATTAATCACCCAATTATTTATCCAGAACATATGGCCTAACTACTACACATTTCTGATCCCAGATTATTATATTTAATATCCCTATATGCCAGCATTAACTTTCAAGGGCACTCATAAGATCAGACGTACTTCTCACATCTGGGCTTAAGTGTTAACAACACTTATATTTCACTTTGGAATTCTTTTTCTCTTAGCGTCAGGTGGTGTCGAGGATTCATAGAATAAAGATCCTTTTTAAAAATTAAGACTGATTCTGACTCGAAAAATGTCATATATATATATATGTGTTTGTATATGTGTGCATATGTGTGTATTTGCATGCATATGCAGTCGAAACTCTAAATAGCGAAGTCGCAAAAGGCCGAAAATAAGTGTGCTATATGGAAAATTCGTTATATAGATGTTCATCTTTCAATATACTTTATAAACTACATAAAACAAATTTTAAATTCATAAACACTATATATTAAAAAAAGTAATTGTTCACACATTTTTGTAAATTAATATCTATTTATTTTATACGTGTTACTAATCAAAAAAGAAAGATAGGAAGAAAAACTGCAAGAGAGACAAGGAAAAAGAATATCAAGGAACATATTGTATTTTCAACATTTAGAAAAAAAACTGACATTAAAATCAATGAGTTTTATGGACATTTTCTAATTTAATGCATACAAGTAATTTTAATCATACTTTATTTTATAGCTAGAAATTAATATTTGACTTTTCAAGGACACAGGGACACCAGACAATTCCACTGAGGATGAAAGGAGATATAGAAGATGTTTATAGTGAACAGGACAATGGGGTTTCAAGGTTTCAAGGATTAAACCAACAGAATTCTATTGCTCGCAGAGAGTAAGGCACAAAAGTGCAAGGTTTACGACCAGTTCAACATTTATGACTACCATAAATGTGTTAAAAAAGAGAATGAGTTTAAATGATCAGAAATACTTAAATAATAGGAAGAAAAAAAATTGAATCACAAGACAAAAAGCTCGTTATATAGAAAATGAACTTCGTGATAGTGAGGTTATTTTACGAAGAAAATCGTAAAATGTTCTTAGTTCCAGGAAAAAGTTTGCTGGATAGAAAAATACGCAATATATATGTTCGTAATATGAAGGTTCGACTGTATATATGTGTATATGTATATGAGTATGTATATATATATATATATGTGTGTATGTATATGTAATAATGTTTATGTGTATATATATATGTGTGTGTATGTATATGTGTGCAATAATGTTTATGTGTGTATATATATATATATATATATATGTGTGTATGTATATGTATAAATGTTTATGTATATATACATATATATATGTGTGTTTATGTATATGTATAAATGTTTATGTGTGTGTATGTATATATGCATATGTGTGTATGCATACGTTATGTATTTGTATTTTGAGTATCTTATTATATATATATATATATATATATATATATATATATATATATATATATATATATATATTATCATGCTCTCAAATCATCCCCATTGTAAAATTTTAAGTACTGAATGTCTCTGCGTTTGAGCAATCTTTTACTTTGTTCTGTATTTATTGTATTTGGATCCATTCTTGTTTATTTTTTTTTATGATTCCACTTTGGGCCTGCATCCTTCTACTGGGAACTTCCTACCACTATTGTCCGTATATTGACCTACGTTTATAATACTTGCTTTATACTTGTTGGCACAAAAGGAGTCTACATACAAATATTTATTATTTAAATTGCTGGATTGAATAATTTGCACATCAAAATCTAAAAATGATGATCTGAAAAGAATTTTTTTCATGAAAAAGCAGTTCTTACATGTAATTAATGCACAATGTAAGTTGATAACATGAGTTAATACTTTTTTATGTTAAGTAAAGTAAGATTCAGTGTGAAATAATGTAAATAAATGCTCAATTATGATGTACAGGGTGATTCATAAAAAAATACACAGTTTCAATGCTCTATAAATCAAGAACAATGTAAGATATTATATGTTACCTGTAACATAATTGAATGGGGTTATTTTAAGTTTTAAAGTTGTTGTCACAAATGTTATATGTGTGATTCTTTTATCACAAGACTCACACTGAACCGGTAATCAATTTCCAACGAAATTTGTTAAAGGTATATAAATCAAATCCATCAATATTGGCTATGATATTTTGTTTCAGTTCCGCTAGATCAGTGGTTCCCAAAGTGATCTATACAAACCACCAAGGGTCCCCAATATTGTTCAGGAGTCAATGAAAAATTAAAATTATTTTGTGGACGTCTATGGGTCCGGACTAGGTTTACTATGAAAAAAAATAAAAATTTTGATGAATTTTTATTTTTATGGAAGTTTAAATAAATAACAATAATTCGCTTGGATATTCCCGACTGGCTGTTGAATCCTGTCTTATGGACAAACTCATATCTCAAACACAGATGAATCCATACTAATGTAAGAACATCTTATTGAAATATCCACAAATGTGGGAATTAAACCAATGTTTAAAGAAGGATACCACTACTTACGATTACAAAAATAGATCCCAAACTTATATCCAGCATTATGGATTATTGTACAGAAGTTTTTGAGTACTTTACCGTCTTTCTATTTGGTAGAACGTGTATTGTGACTGCTGTTATAAACCTCATCATTAAAAGAATTGAAACCGACTAGTAATTAGTGCTTGTGGAGAATTCCGGTTGCTACTCAAAAACATTGATTCGGATATAAATATACTCATAACATCTCATGAAGTTCATCTAAGTCATTAAATTTTATTATGTCTAAATTTTATTTTAAACAAAAGTTATAAGTTCAATAAATACAATTCTTCAATAAAATGTTTTTTTTTTTTAATTTTTTATATTTTACTATGCATTTATATATATATATGTAGCTTTTTCACCTGAGAGTCTGTGGGCCAGTTTTGTTTATAAAAAGGCATCCGTGGGCAAGTTTTGACAGTAAAAATGACTCTATGGGTAAAAACAGAGTTTCTAAAAAAGTGGGGGGCGTAACGACACTACGAGGGGGGTGCGAGCATATGAAAAAGTCATAAACAAAAGATTACTTTTAAAAAAAATTATAAATTTACAGAAAATAAGTCAGCAAAATACATTCTGGCATAATAAAAAAAACATACACATTTACACTGATATATTACACTTATAAATGTATCAGTGTGTGTGCTACAAAAAATATTTTATAATTAATTTAGCAATACTAAGTTAAGAACAAGTTTAATAATTACTTGTGACCCCTTGGAATTGTCATATTTAAAATGATATACAAAAATTAACACTTATCTTGATAATGTGTGTGTGTACGGTTTATAAATAATCCCTTAACTGCCAATTAAAAGTTACGCGATTCACTTCCCAATGCCAACCATTTTCCACATAGGTGTCCTTATGTGATATATTGGGGGAGGTGGTTTGGAACAAAGAAACAAATAATCTGAAATAAGTATATCCTTCGCAAATATTGCCAATCCTTTTCCATTTTCAGGTCCTTTTATTGCATTCGAAAGCCTTCGGAACAATTTTACTGATAGAAGTGCACAGACAAGATCGTACTTCGGAAATGCGTATCTGTACGTCCGGGGATATTAACGCTTTGGCTGAGCGAGTCGTTTATATACACCGGTAGCACTTCAAAGGTTCAAGTCGGATGGTAGTTTTAACATAAAAGTAAAGTATTATTGAATTCAATACATTGTTATTTTATGAGGGGGGCGAGATGAAAATTGTGATAAAATATTGGGTCGCAAATATTGAAACTCTCAGAAGCGCTGGGTGAAAAAAAAATTGGGAACCACTGTTCTAGATCAACAGGAAGGGGAATGATGAATACCTTGTTTTTTATGTACCCCTAGAAGAAGATATCATAAGGTGTTATGTCAGGACTTCTGAGTGACCATTAGGTAAGTGGCATGTTGTAGTCCACGGCTCGTGCAATCCATTGGAGAGATTCTCAAGATTGGATGGAATCCTCTTCAGGTTCTTTCTCAGAACTCTTTCGACAGTGGGCTGAGAAATCTGCACTACATGACTCACCCTTTGGGTTGACTTTTCCGGGTTTGTCTATTCTTTGACCGGGTTCATTGGTGACTATTGCTATACCATCGATCGTCTTTCTTACTTTTACCTAATTGACTTTTTCACAATCAGCCCGTAGTTTTAAATTTCTTATACCATTGAGAGAATGTGATCACTTCACTTCTAAATCGGGATCGTAAGCGCAGTAGCACAACAGTTGTGTATAATGTTTTACCAAATTCAAAAACCCGAAAGTCTTCCTTTCCATTAAATAGTCCCATGCCACTCACACTACGTCTTATGTCGCTTCCATAAGGGGCAAAACAATAACTTCTTTAAGGATTCATCTTCCTTACGGTTCGTTGTGGTGGTACATGTCTTTATCTGTTACAGTTTTCAGCATCTGTAAAGTGTATACTTCTTTATTAATCACCCTGTATGAATGAGTGGACGAAAAATACAATGAAATAAAATGTATGTATTTTTCTGTATACAAGCTAAAAGTTAAGAAGTGAAAAATTTGTTAAATCTTTGCTTTTATATGTTTATAAATATCCTTTTATTTATATAAACTATCACAGACGTTTTAAAACATTTTTTCTGTAATTTTCCTTTAATGATTTTTAATTACTTAATAATTAATGCCCCTTCTGTTTTATCTTCAACTTCTTTTTTTTCTTTAGTTAATTATCTTTATTCACTTGATGTTTTAATTCTTACTATTTGGTTCGCACTCTCT
>BMAV01020792.1:106615-121465 GCA_019973955.1 Trichonephila inaurata madagascariensis
TATATATATATATATATATATATATATATATATATATATATATATATCTTGTTCAAATTTTCAATCATTAATAAAATACTTTCTATTCATCCATTTTTTGACATATTTGAAGTTAATACATTTTTTCAAATATTTATTCATTTATTAAATGTAATTAATGAATCCACCTGATCGGGGCATCTCCTCATGCACCTCAGCACCGAAAGATCTCGTACACTGAGATGGACACAGTATGCCTTGGCTTTCACCCCAAAGAGTTTGGGTTTTGAGTATTTAATGAATGAATAATAACAAACAAAGATAATAGTCCAACACCATATATATAAAGGAAATAGGAAAATTGCTTTCTATTTTGCCACTTAATATTGTGATTCTGTCATATGTATATATTTATTTATATTAATTGTAATTATTTAATAAAAAGTAACCAAAACAAAAATTTTCTTTGTTGATCAAAATAGCAATTGACTTTAAAAAATATATATATTACTTGTGTAAACAACTTTTTTATTAAAGAATATATTTTTGTTAAAATGTTACTAACGAATGTTAAAATACTAACCATTAAATTAGGTACTCAATTGACACATACATGCTAATACTTCAAATTGTACTTAATATATTCTATTAATTCTTAATTTTTTAGAATCAATTTTAATATATCTTAAAATGAAATATCTTTTATGGTTGTACCCTGATTAAACTTAACCTTAACTTTAAAAATATTTTTTTTTCTCTTTCCTTTTCTTTTTTCCCTATATACTAATTTGTATTGATACTTATTTTAACATTAAACATTAATATATGATCTAACAAACAAATTTGTTTGGAAATTCCCCCTCATATTTTTTTACTCTATTCCTCTGTATATATTATGTATACAGAGAGAGAGAAAGGAAAAAACGTTTTTGTATAAGTAATATGTTTATTTGATTAAGGTTTCAAGACTCCATTGAGATCGTGAGAGGGATATTTCAAATGCAAAATGGTTGGGTATTAATAACAGCTTTAATCACCACCATTTTGAATACAAGTGACTACACTTTCTTTCGTACTGAAGCCATATATAATTTTGCAGTGCAGTATCGGTGTTGCATTTGATCAATCAAATTGGCAATGATTAGTGATGTTTGTTGATCGCATTGTATCTGTCATTCCCTCATGTCTCTTAAGGAATTTGGAAATAAATCGAGTGAATTCGTAAGCAAAGGCGGTGTGCCGACATTGTATAGAGCACTTTGGGTAGTATCAAAGACATAAGGACGAGCGTTATCCTATTAAAAAATATCATTTTGAATGCTGCTCTGGAGCGGCAGTACAACCAGTGCAACCACTAGTATTGATATATTTGTTTGTAGCCAAGGTGCTTGGGATATATAACAATAAGAATGTTTCTCTTTCTTACATAAGATATAGCTCTTAAGACTATATTTCTTGTAGAAGCTCCAGTGAGTCAATTAGACAAACAATTTGGTTCCAAGTACTGACCTGGTCTCCATCTAACTAATATACCGCCATCAATGGTACCAAACCAAAAAGTATCAGCGGCATCAGAAAAGACTACTGTTTAATGAGCCGTAACTTGTCACCACTGAAGATTCAAACGGCAATGAATCAGAGCTAGTGGTATGAAAGCTGCAGGGCCTCTGACTTGAAAATTTTCTTCCAACAATCGATTTTGTACAGTTTTCTGCGTCCCTAAAATGCCAAATAAGTAAATAAATAACACTGCAATTCCTAACATACTTTGCAGATGCATTATTATGAGCCACACTAATGCAGCGAATAAGGCGGCTCTTTTTACCAGTCTTGATTTTCTTTCGACAGGGGCTTACCACGGCCATAGCTATGACAAATTCTTGCACAAACCCCTCCTGTAAAGTGTATGTGAAGTATTACAAAAAGAAAATCTACTTTCTCATTACTCGTCCTGTTTCAAATTCAAAAACATTTAGCTGGCAGAATTTCTGCAATTCAGTTCTATTAAAAGGTATTTTTGACTCATTTCTAATTAGTAATACCCAGTTTGGAAGATAACACTAAAACAATTTATATTAAATATTTAGTTCAAATATCATAAACGTTAATAGTTTCATTATAAGCGTCACTTATTTTTCTTCTTACTTGGATGCCATCCTTCAGATGTGCAAATATGCCTTCCAAATTCCGTTTACCTAGCCTAAGATTAACTAGTTAAAGTTAAACAAGTAATATAAAAAAAAGAAAAAAATTCAGTCAGTTCCTACTTAGGTCAACAAAGAAAAATTTTATTTTAGTTAATTAAGTTCAATTAATGAATTAATATTTGAAAACTGTGTCCACTATATGGTTACAAAATTGAAGTCAAGAAAGAATTCGTTAGAAAATGTTTCTTGCACCATCGGTTTCAGCTAATTGTAACTTCATCAAAAATAACGCAAAATAAATTTCAATTAAAAAATAAATTTAATTAATGCATTAAAATTTGAAAAAAAATGTATTCGCATCAAGAACCATCCACTACAAGTTTAAAAGAACGTGTTTAAACTTCAGCGAATGAATAAAAAGTATTTAATTAACGATTGAAAATTTGAGCATGATATATATATATATATAGGTTAGTCTAGTTAATCTAAAAAATTTAATTTATAACTAGCTTAGCCATTAAAACTTAAAATTGCTAAATTACGCTACCATATCATTCTATTATAATTAACGTGAATATAACTAATACTCGCACATATAATTATGAATGATTAATTTCTATATTGTATTTGATTTATAACTTCTCCTTTTAGTTATACTGTAATAGAGAAAATATTCTTGCATGTTCATCTTTTATACAATGAAAAATGTCTTTTGAGAGAGAATTCCAGTTTAAATTTCAAATGTTACTTCTGAATGAAAGGCATGTTTTATCCATAAATAACCAAAGCAATTATTTCCTTACACTGCAATCATTTTAACAGAAAATAACATTTACATCCTTCTGAGTGATGGAATTTTAGGTATGCATTCCTAATATTTCAATTTTTTCAGTTTTCCAGCGTTAAAAAGCATTTATATATATATATATATATATATATATATGGATGTAACTTACATTGAATAAATTATTTATTATAATAATTATATCCCACTTTAAAAACAAGTAATTTAAAACAAATTAAGTCAATTCCTACTTAGATCAACAAAGAAAAATTTTATTTTAGCTACTTTTTATTAAATAGTTACAATTAATATAAATATGTATATACATAGGACAGAATCACAATATTAAGTGGTAATTAATTTTTCTTAATTATCATTAAAGTATCTTATTGTCACCCAAAACAATCGTCTATATAAAATTTCAGTTCAACTGAATGCTTTAAAATGTGAGAAAAAAAAAATATTTTCAAGTTTTGAACCAAGTCTTCAAAATGGTCGCTAAGTCGCCAACGTGGCTGTATTTGTAATTCTTTAAATAATTAGTTTTAATCAATTAATTTTTATTAATTATAATTAATTTTTTATATTGTTATCCAAAATAATCATGTATATTGAATTTCAGCTCAATTGAGGGCTTTAAAATGTATTTCATTAACGACTGAAAATTCCACCAAGATATAAATACATAAATAAATATATAGAGACCGTGAGTTAATAGTAGGAATTGAATAAAATTTATTCTCAATTAAAAGGAGGCCTAAATTATTTCAGTAATTATCCATTTTTAGCTTCACTTGATGTTTCTTTTGGGCTTTATTTCAAACAAATAACGAAATAGTACGCATATCGTAAAAAAAAAAAAATATTGAGATTCAAAACCCTGATCGAAGTAGCATTTTTATACAGCCTGCCAAAATATTTTGCTACTGGAAATGAAAATATTTTGAAATCTTCTCTTATAATATTAACTTTGCACTTGAAACATTTTGAAAACTGAAATAATAAATCTACCTAAAATTTTATCAACTGTGAAACGGACTTTGTTCATAAAAAATTTCTATTTGAAGAAGTTATCTGTGGTGATAACAAAAGTCAGAGAGAAAGAAGGAATACTTTGGCAAAAGAAAAACAGGCCTTTTCCAAATATAAAGTTCAACTGAAAACTCCGAAGTCGGAGGGAAGAAAATTGAAAAAAGCAAAGAAAGTAATTCAAAGTGTGCCAAGTGTGAAAAGTAATTTCCTGGACGTATAATTGTATTTGCACTGGATTTGGAATAGGTTCTGGTGATTTCTATAAATGACACATCCTTACTAAATAGGAAGATTTAATGCATTCTGGGGGGTAAATTTTCATTCGAATATCTGGAGTTAAAAAGTCATTTGAATCATTTTTTTAATAAAAAAAAAATATCCAACAAATTCTGGAATTCACAAATTGACGTTGAAAAATATTCGTTCTTACATTATTAAAATATTTGTCCAAATTTTCAAAAATTGATTTCGAATAACCATTCCTGCCTTTTGTAGAATTACTTATTATTTAAAATTTGAATTATTATTACATATATATGTAATGGTTCATTGTTCAAATTTTCTGTCGAGGGATTTTCTTTAATTAATAATGTTCTTATGCCCACCAAGATTTTGCGTGGTTGTTACTTGTAATTTTTAGTTTACAATTACAATTATCTCCAAAAATTTCCATGTCAGTGATTTTAAAATGAGAAAATGCAATATTGCATCAACCACTTATTCTCATGAATAAATGAAATAAATAACGAAATAAGCTACTAAATATATATATCCGACATGTAGATTTTTGTATATAATTATATATATATATATATATATATATATATATAAAACAACTCAATCATTCACTCTCACTCATCACAATATCTCAGGAACTATTAAACCTAGAGATTTGAAATTTGGTAGGCATGCTACTTTCTTGGAGCAGAGATCCGTTAAGAAAAGATTTTGTGAAAAACGACCCTCAAAAGGATTGCGGGGCTTAAGGAGTGATTTAGATAATTACTTCCGTTTTCAAACTATTAGGTTTAAAAACTTGAAATTTCGGATATATGCGCCTTTAATAGAGTAGAGATTTGCAAAAAGAGAGGTTTTTGAAAACTGACCCCTCAAGAGGTGTTGCGGGGGCTTCATGGACCGTTATACGTGATTACTTCCGTTTTAAAACTATTATACTTACAGACTTGAAATTTGCAAGTGTTGTCCTTTCATGGAGTAAAATTTTGTTTCAAAAAAAGGTTTGGGAAAATCTACTCCCTAAGGGGCGTTTCGGGGTGTCAGGGTCGTTACAGATTATTATTTCCATTTTCAAACTATTAGACTTACAGATTTGAAATTGGGTAGTTAGATTCTTCTCACGAAGTAGAGACCTGCTGTAAAATGGGTTTTGGAAATATGACTCCCAAGGGGTGTTGAGGGGCTTTAAGAAGTGTTTTCATTGAATATTCACATTTGTGAACTATGAGACTTAAACGATAAAATATTAGTAGGCACGTTTCTTTTACGGAGTAGAGATCCCCGTTAAAAATTGAAACCTAAAGGGTGTTGTGTGGAGAAAAGGGGGTTAGAGACATAAATTTCCTCTTTTTAACTGTGTGATGAATGGTCTTGAAATTTGGTAAGCATGTTTCTTTCATGAAGATCCGCTACATAAATGGTTTCGCTAAAATTGACCCCCAACGCGCAAGGGGTGTTGTAAGGACATAAGAGGCGTTATAAATAAATATTTCCGCTTATGAACTATTAAACCTACCAACATGAAAATTGTTAAGCATGTTCCTTTTAGGGGGTAGAGTTTTTCTAAGAATGGATTTTTCAACGATGATTTTGTTCCGGGGGGTTGAAGGGAGTAAAAAAATGTTTTTTTTTTTACATAGTTAGATCCTCATACAGGAAATTTGTTAAACATGTTTCATTTGTTGAATAGATATCCACTAAGAATGGATTTAATGAAAATCATCTCCTATGAGGGAAGTGAGGAGTTACTGGCGTGTATTGATATAAAAAAAATCCCGTATTCGAACTACTAAACCTACAATAATGAAGTTTGATATGCATTTTTCTTCTGTTAAATTGAAATTCAATAAGAAGGAGTCTTTTGGAAATCGACTGTCACAGTGGGATACGGGGTTTATTGATACAAAATTGTCCATTTTGGGGCTATTAGTTTTCGACTTTAAATTTAAAATTCATGTTTATTTTGTTGAGTATAGATGCACCAAAAATGGGTTTTGCGGAAATTCATTTTTAGTGGAAGGAGATTACGTGTGCATAAAAAATAAGTGAACTTCCATTTTAGAATTTATTTTTCAAGAGTTGTATTGTTATAAGATTTTTTTTTTAATATAACCGAGCGCTTAATGCTAGGATTTAGGCATCCATAATTAAGATATATATATATATAACAGTATGTATTTGTACATTATGAAATATCCAGCAAAACGGGAGGGGAATGGCTAGTAAAATATATATGTAATTATAAGCACTAATATTTAAAATATTAAATTTGATGAAACATGCATTATGCATCTTATCGCAATAAGTTTCTCTAAGCTTGTTTGAAATTATTAAACTTGCATTAAACTTATTAGTAAAAAGACTCAAAATTCATAAGAATTTTGAGTTCCATTTGTAAAGTGTGATAAGAATAATTTTTAATGGAATCCCTTAGTTTCATTTATTTTCAACCCAAAATTTTATGAATGGTAAATGGTTTATTGGAAAAGATACATCCTCATATAAATAATATATTAAACAAATAATAACTGTTTTCTTTTCTAAATAAACTCTTTTATTTTAAAATGTGTTACTCATTTCACGCTTTGTTTTTTTAATATTATTTATTTCCTTCTGTGTTCAAATTTGCTTTGACAAATTTTTTTCTTATTATTTTAGTTGAAAAAATATATTTTATGTAATTTATTAATTGACTTTTAAAGACATTTCTTTGAAATTCAACTACAATCTTTAGCTTCAATTTGGATACTGTTTTAAATTGGCATGTCAAAATGCATATCAATTATTTTGAGTATAAGTCATGTATTCTAAAATACATTATTCAATCTTTGTTTGTAGTGAAAATAACTTCGCTTTTCGGAAAAAAAAGCGTGCAATGCTTTTCAAATTTTCAATGCATTAAAGGAAAAAAGAAAAAACTGTCTTTGTGTTTATTCTAAAAATATTTTCTTTCTATTGCTCTCCCCTTGATTACTTTTCTTTTATTTCCATTTTTCTTAAATTCAAGACGTCATTCTACTTAAACACTTATATTGTCTCAAGATGAATACACAAAAAAGAAATATTAACACGTATTACATTAAAATGCGGCGGTAATTTGCGTGTTTACTCATGCAACTCATTTCACTTTCTTTAAAATAAAAAAAGGCGAGCAAAAATTCAAAGTTCCTGAGATAATTATTATAAATGCACCGTGTATATTTAGTTTTTTGTGAACTCCCTTCAAAATTTAAGGTGACTGCATACTTTCGGACCCAATTTTTTTATAAAATAAATTTTTGAAACAAATTGAGTGTTTTTAGGAAGAAAAACAAAAAAAAAATATGCAAATACATATTTTTTTAAAAAAAAAATATATACTTTTAGAAAAATTGGCTGTTTTCAAAGAAATTTTACCAAATTTTTACTCAAACGGGTAACACTGAATAAAAATTTCTAATACGATTATCATAATTTTCTTTATACACAACATACATATTATGGTGTTCTACAAAATGAACCAAAACTAAGAAAAATATTAAAATACACAAACAAAAATTACAGAAAATTATACATAATATTATGAAAATTTAAATATTTTTAAAGTTTTTTTTTTTCCTTTATAAAAACTACCCTAAATTAAAAAAAAAATATTTGATCTCCAACAAAACTTATGGTTCACTTTATGAAAAATAGCATAAAAAAAAATTCCCACAAAATTTCAAAACGTTATCTGGTTTGGTTCTTAAGATACCATGTATCTGGTTAAGAGTTTCTTTTGAAAACATAATTTTGAGAAAATCTCATTTAAAGTCTTATCTTAATGCCTTCTGCATAAAGTGATATTTTTAAAAATTACTATAACTTTATTTTTATTTCACGTAAAGGAAAAAGAAAAACTATTTTGGGAAGAAAATTTTTCAAACTGTAAGGTTTTGAAATAATAAAAGATTTATGCAGACGAAAAATGACATTTCAAGGTAGGCAGTCACCTTAGTAGCCTATTTAACAAAATATTTTAGAATATATGCATGAGTAGGTTTCTCACAAAGATCAAACATGGTGCTGGGAAATATTTACATTGTTCCAGTTGATTAATTGATGTAGCCTTTTCTTAATTAATTCCACATTTCAACATCGCACGAACGCACACAAAACAAAAAGCTACAGTCCAAATACACACACATATAACGATGAACAAAATAATTCTTTTTTCTCATTCCTGAGATCTCAGCTTTCATATAGTTTCCTCCTTCAGTGGATAGAAGCTGAGATTTCTGCTTCTGTTTATGTGCTTTCCTAAACTTAGTACTTCTTCTATCCGATTATTGTATCATATCTGGAGTTTAACAAACTGATGGGTTATATTTCACAGATGACGCAATATTGCATCGCTTCATTTTTAAATGTGTCGACGTGGTATTTTTTTTATTAGATAACGTTGTGGTTAAATATTTTTTCGCGTTAGACGAGTAAACTGAAAAAAATCAATTATTCCTTAGAGTCTTGAAAGGTTCAAAACATTCATAAATTTCTAATAAATTTCTTAGAAGAGAGTTTAAATGGAGATTTATTACATACACGCACACATATACACTACTTGCCATTAAAATTTCTAAACCAGGAAGAAATATAGATAACAAAATGACATTGATTAGACAAATATATTCTACTAGAAATAACAAGTGATTAAATTTTCAAGAAATTTGGGTGCATAGATCCTGAGAAATCAGTACCCAGAACAACCACCTGTGTCAGAAGTAACAGCACTTATACGACTAAACATTAAATCAAACAGAGAATGGATGGCATGTCTAAATACATCTGCCCATTCAGCTTAAACACGATTCCACAGCTAATCAGACTTAGTAACGCGTATAGTGTCAAGCTAGTCGTTTGGCAACCATGGACCACACGTTTTCTATTGACGAGAGATCAGGTGAATGTGCAGGTCAGGGTGGCAGCCAAACATTTTCCGAATCAAGGAAGGTCCGTACAATACCGGAAACATACGGTCATACATTATCCTGCTGAAAAGTAGGGTTTTACAGGGCTTGAATAAAGGATACAGCCACGGATCGTAACTTATGAAAAATGTAACATGATCTGTTTAAAGTGTCGTCGTTGTGAACAAGAATTGACCTAAACGTGTATCAAATAACACCCATACCATCACGCTATGGGATGGACCAGTATGCCGATGACGAATGCACGCTGCCAATGTGTGTTCACCATGATGCCGCCAAACACTGATGCGACGAGTTTATTGTAGTAAACAGAACCTGGATTAATTTGAAAAAATTGACGTCTCACCATTCGTGCGCCCAGGTTCGTCGTTTAATTACTATTGAAGTCGCTCCTGTCTGTGGTTCCGCGTTAAGGGTAACCGCATCCATGGTCTCCGAGCTGAAAGTCAATGCTGCTGCAAACGTCGTAGAACTGTACGTGCGTATACTTGTTGTCTTTCAAATGACCTCAATTCTTGACTCAGGGAGCGTTACGTAGCTGCATGATCCACTATCTAAATATATCTCATGTTTTTGTCTTGTAACTATTTAATATTTATCTTCTCATTGCCATAAGTGTTAAAAATTACTAAAATACATGTTTTTCCAAATTTTTTTTTTTTTACTATAAAGAAGCTCAAATACTTTCAATTTAATCCTCTCTTGTGGTAGTTTTTAACATATAAGTTATAGTTTTATTTTATTTTTTTCTTTATCTATATACCAGAGGATAAACTTTTCCGCATTGGTAGGTTTTGAAATTCTGAAGAAAAAAATTCCGTTCCACCCTACTCCAAAGTAAAGAAGTGTATAACCTTTTTTAATTTTTTTTATTTAATTTTAAAGTATTTTAATGTGCTTTTGCAAATCATACTTTCAGTGCAGTTTTAACATACACTTCTTTTTCACGTAATAGCCATGTACAAAGATCTTCCAAACATTGTATATTACTTTTCCGAATAAATATGCATCTTCCATATGAATGTAGTTATAATATACCTTCAGGAAGAGCGTGGATGTATGACTGATTTTACTGTATTAATCTCTTTACCAACCTCAAGTTCAGAAATCCGAATTTTCATTTGATAGCCGCGAGGTTTAAGCCTTTCAATCCACCGAGATCATGCTTCGTCTGTGTGTTCAGAAACCTTCTATCTAATTACAGCTCCCTTCACGTACGGTCCAAATGAGTTCTCTCGAGTTCTAATTAAAGAACATGGACAAAACGCGCCAGATTCCCAATTTCAAGAGCTCAGAGAAACTCCCTCGTTTATGCTTCTTAGTCTTGTTAATACTTACGAATATGAGAAGAGTTTTAGGACAAATTCGGAGATGGTGTTACGTTGCAAAAGTTTTGCTTTAACAAGTGAATCACTGTGTGAATTATCAATGTTCGGATCACGTATATGGAATTAATATAATTAGTGACAGAGGCGAAGGAATTATTTTTGTCTTCAACGACGTGGATGTTTATTTGAGAATTATTTGGCTGATTATTTCGCTTTTGGCTAAAATTAAACGAGCTAAAATACATGAGATAAAAGCTTTCGTTATTAATTTAACTTATTTTTCAATGTTAATTATTTTTCAATATTTAATATTATGTGTCAGAATACACACTCTAATAGATTCGTTTATTTGTACTGCTATGAATTTTAGATTCTCCCAGAATTGTAAAATGTTTTTTGAGACAAAAAAAATGCCATTTTAGATTGAAATAATATAAATTAAACAATTCCTCTCCTTAGAAAATACTGAAACTGTTTATATATTTTATTTAAACCGCTGAAATACTCTCATTGTGGGAAAATTGAGTTTTAAATGCAAAGTCCACTTCCCAGTGTGAACTTGAAAAATAAGATTAAAGCAAACACAGAAGATGTAACCAGGATTACTAGATTGACGACGTTATTGCTCTTGGTGAAAGATTTTACGGAAAATTTGATTTATCAAGGAATAATCTAAAAGGATCCAAGATGAACCCTTCCCATGTGGCTGTATAAAAGACCCTTGATACAAAGATTTGGGGTGAGTGAGCATTGAAGTTTATGGTGCAAGAGCCACACTCGGCTAAACTTCACCAAACAATTATTACAATTTCAAAACACATAATAAATTATCTAAAATTTTAGACACGTAATTTATGTAGCAGAAAAGGTAATATATCAAGTTAAATATAAAAATTCAATTCATAAGATAAGAACTAGAGCAAATGTTGGAGGGTGATGTCCCAATAAGTCAGATATGGTTAAAACAGAACAATGACAAATTGAAATAAAAATCGAAATAAGACATTTTAAACAGCTATAAAAGTTACTAATAAATGGTGTCAAAAGTTTCAAAGTAATATAATTTTTGAAAATAAAAGCACAAATTTTACTTCCTGCAGTTTTTAACTCGTGTAAGTGTTATAATGTGGGAATATTTAATACATGGCAATAGAATTATTTCCAAAATGTATTTATCCTCATCATACTCAATATATCTTCATCCGATGTATTCTGCATAGGTACACTTTTTTGCAGCTTGTGGAGTGTCATTTTTATTTCTATTTCAGGTTTATTTATTGAATTTCCTTTTTTTTTCTTATTCGATTTTTAGGATTAGATTTTAAATTCCAAGTTGTACCAGACACAGGGGAAGGTTGACTATCGCATTTTCGGGTGGAATTTACGGGTGCATAAATATATGGCACAGTTGGCAAGAACATTGGCAAGGCTGTCGATTTAAAAGTCTTTAAAGGAAAAAGGCTTGCTTGATTTGATCAGGATGAAGGAACTGAGAAATAATTATAGGAATAAATGGTTTAAACTCCAACACTGTAGATGCTATTGAAGAGGTGGTTGGCAAGAGTTGTGCTTGGATTGAAGAAGAAAATGAAGAAAATGCAAGAATAGATGGAAATATATTTGGTTCCAAGAAGGATGAAGATTGTTGATGTAATTTTAATGGTGTACGTTTCATTTTTGTGATATTTTCATCTCCCTGTGTAGTAGCGGATATTGTGGAAGATTTTTCAGCCTAGCGTAAGTTTCCGGTATCTATGGGGTAATTAAATTTTGGGCTTCTAAGTAAAATATATTTCTATTGAATTTTATATATCCTATATTTGTTTTTCAATTCTCCATTTTTCACTTAATTTTAAATCGGATGAATAAGGCTATAAGGACAATTAATATATTTCGGGTCTAGGCTGCAATCTGTGGAAGAATGTCCTACAGCAGTGCTTCTCAAAGTTTCCATATTCGCGACCCAATATTCCATCATAATTTTCATCGCGCCCCCCTCATACAATAACAACTTATTGAATTCAATAGTAACATACTTTCACTCTAAAACTACGATACGACTTTTTTTCTTAAGTGCCATCACGTGTATAAACGTCTAGCTAAGCCAATATGTTTATTTTCCCGGACGTATATATACGTCTTTCCGAAGAACGATCTTTTCTCCACACTACTAACCATAAAATTTTTCCGAAGGCTTTGGAATGCAATGAAAGGATCTTGACACTGTTTGGGAAAGATTTAATTATTTCAGATCATTTGTTTCTTTATTCCTTCCCCCACCCCTCAATGCATCCCATACGCGCGCCTACATGGAAAACTGTTGACATTGTGAAGCGGATTGTGTAACTTTCAATCGACAGTTAATGGATTAAATATTAACCGTACAAAGGATAAAGATAAGTGTTAATTCTTGTAAATAATTTTATATATGACAATCAAATGGGGTCACTGGTTATTATTAAACTTGTTCTTAACTTAGTATTGTTAAATTAATTGTAAAATAAATTGTGTAGCACTGATACATTTATAAATGTAAATGTGCATTTTATTTTTTATATCGTCAGAATATATTTTGTTTGTTTGCGTTCAGTAAATTAATAATTTTTTTTTTAAAAAAGTCTTCTGTTTTCAACTTTTCAATATGCTCGCGCCCCCCTTGTACAGTTGTCACGCCCCCCAAAGGGGGCGCGCCCCACAGATTGAGAAACACTGTCCTACAGATATGCGCCCAAGAGCATGTTAGTTGTCAACGGCAGGAAGTTTGTGAATACCCGATACCCTGGCACTGGAAGCAGCTCAGAGGATTCGGAATATAAATACCCAACTTTTATTGTTTCGGGCTATTGAAAGTTAAAATTAATGTGTTAGTAGGAAAATCTGTGGATCTTTTTTTTATTGCAATTCTTCTGACCTGAATAACACCTGATCAGAAAATTCATTAAGAATTTCTGCTTCAGGGGTGGCTATTATGTCAGCTTTAGAAATAAGATCTCGACAGGAATTCAAGGTTTTGTGTGGACCGACAGTTAAAAGGAAATCTAAAAATGTTTTCGCGAACAAAAAAAATTACTTGACAACGCAGATGTTGTTTCAATCAAAAAGTTACCAAAGAGTAATTTCTACTGGATTTAAAATCCCCACACTTATTCCTTTAAGTGCCTTTTGTATGGCAAATGAAGATTTGCGTGACAATTCTTTGTTAGGTTGTGACAAAATTAGAAAAAACGGGAAAGTGAAGCGATATTATCAATGTCTAAAGTAGGCAACAACCTTTCATAACATATTTGGATCCATTAGAATGAAAAAAAATTCAAACTGGAGTGCCTCCACCCACCACGGAGTCCAAGAAGGAAGGCAATTTACCGGTCAACTGGCAACAACTAGGCTTGGCGCATACATGTAGCACACCCAGAATACTGCACTAAAGCATCAGGGTGAGGATCCAAAGAGTAAAACCGACACCTCTTATCTGCAGCACTACCCTTACAGTAATGTCTCTCAGAGAAAACCGAAGAGACTTATCACCAGCCGATTGACAGGAGCGGGCTCACTCCTGCAATCCACCTACAGAGAAGCGTGGGCCAAAGAGAAACTCTTTACTTAACTCTCTAAGCGGTCTGCACGTAAAATCTGGCCATTCTAGAGATGGTTCGAAAATGCACCGCACGTATTTTTTTGCCTTCAAGTAAGATTCTCAAATGCGGTTGAGCTATATTTTTCAAATACGCTTTTGAGAATCTTACTTGAAGGTGAAAAAAATCATCTCTAGAATGACAGGATTTTACGTGTAGACCGCTTGGAGTGTTAAAGGTCGAAGAAGTTAGCCGACTCATTATTAATATTATTATTTAATAAATTTAAACATTGAGGATAGTAATTAAAGCTAGGAACAAAGTCTACTATATTACTAAATATAATTAAGTCATCTATGTAGCTGAAAAATTAAAATTCATAACTAATACTTTCATTTTCATAAAAATGCAAATAAATATTTGCTAAGCAGTTGCTAGCTGGTCCTACTTGTGGTAAACTTTTAATTTGCTGATAATGAACGTTATTATGGAAAATATACGTTTATTTTAATACTAATTCAATAATAGAAATATATTATATTTTATTATCTTATTCAAAAAATATTTGGTACATGCTATTTTAAGAATCTTAAACATGTCTCCTATTATATATATATATAATACCCCCACTTTTATATAAATTACTTTTATATAAATTATTTTATATAATAGCTGTCCTAAGTCAGTAATGTTCATAACACTGCATCATCCATTTTATATTTATAATCGCGATTACTCATATGTCCTTCATTTTGTGATTTTCCTACTGTCTATGTGTTTGGCGAATGTTATTGTTTGGATGTTATCTCTTGTTTGTAGAGAATT
>BMAV01020792.1:121565-133555 GCA_019973955.1 Trichonephila inaurata madagascariensis
TATATTTATATATTGTGTTCAATAAGTAATAATGCAGGCCTACTCGGGAGGTACACATGAAAATGTGATATGGGATCCCATTTAGATGTTATGTGAAAAGAGTTGTCTTTACCCCCATCTTTTACAAAGTCATGTCTCAAAATACAAGGGCTATTGTTTAGCGATTTTGAACTGCCTTCTACGTTCCCACCTTTAAATAAGGGTGTAATTCTGAATATTATTTCAGTTGTCTTGAAATATAAATGCTTGAATTGACTAGAAATTTACTTAAAAGTATGGTAAATAATTGTATTTTAAATTTCATATAATTAATAATTTTTAACAATTCGGTAAACTGCATGAATTTGTTAAAGGAGATGAAGGAATAACACAGAAGCAAAATAGATATACCTCAAGATTTTAATTGATTTTCTCGTTACATTTCATTTAAATCATTCATATCTGTATTTATAAATTCAATGTTCTGCAACGCTTTTATTTAGCATTTATTTCATTGAGTTGTTGTTATAGTAATCCCTAATTTTTTTTTAATATTAGAATAATGAAAATAAAATACAAATGGCTTAAAATTTATTTCAATTTACGTAGAATTGAATGCATGAGAATTTTAAAGTATCGTATTACATTCTATCTATTTTGTAGGTGATAATATCATATTGTAATATTATAATGTTTATTGTAAATAATATCCTTATAAGAGATTATAGAAATTATAGAACATAAATGTCTCAGTGTTTAAATATTTTAAATAACTTTAAAAATGTTTATTTAATTTACATGAAAAGCGTTGTAGATAGATAGAGAGAGAGAGAGAGGAGGAGGAGGAGGAGAAGAAGAAGGAAAAGAAGAGGAGAAGACCTCTCCCCCTCCCCGTCATTAGAACTAAGGATAATAATCATAACATAAGAATATTAATATTAAATGTCCTATATGTTGAAATATAGTGCTTTTTTTCCTGATGGAGTACAGTTTTTGAACTAAGTGAGTTTTTCAAGGGATATTCTTTTTAAAGAATCCTAAGCTCATTTTCCTTTTATTCTGCAGGAATCAAATACATGGAATAAGCAATTCTATACATATTCTTTACACTAATTTTTCGCACATAATAAAATTTATTGTAAATCATCTAACTCCATTTTCTTTTATAAAGATCAATCAAGTTCTGAAATTACTCTAAGTGTACAGCTGTAAAAAAAAGTTATGTTTATCTCCAAAGAACCCAAAATAAAACTGAAGATGCCACGCGATAAATATAACACTGCTAAGAAAATATAAGTAAACAAAAGATCTTATCCGCTGATATACTGTCTTTGTTTATAACTGGATTAGAAACCGAAGTGGGGCATTAGAGATAATTGATTTTGAAGAAATATTCAGCCACATGATTAATGAAAGCTTTTGGGGAGTACAGTCACAAGATTTGATTCATTAAATAGCAGAAATGTTTATATCCGGGATGAGAAAAATAATTGTTATCTGTGATATTTGTGTAACTGAGCAATTTTAATTTCCATGGGATTCGAAGTAGAATAGTGCTTATACATTATTTTGACATACATAACCTCATTACACTTTTACCAGCAAGACGCAAGCTCAGAATTTATTTTTTAATGAGAGCCTATTCAATCATATTTGCTGTTCTCTTAATGTTTATTACATCCTTTGCTAGTTTTTATCTAAAACAAAACTTTTACTATAAACAAAATAGCATTTAATTTCGAATACAGCATCTCGTCCCAACGTGAAATTTTTTCTTGTTATAGTGAAGTAGCAAATTTATTAGAAATCGAAGATTTTCCCTCTTTAAGTGGGGAATGAATTAAAATCCATTGTAGAAATTTCCAATTAGAGTCAAAAAATTCCCGGAAAGGTCACCTACATTCACACAGGTGTAAACTGGAGGGGCAAAAACTCTTTTGGAGGCTGCCAGAACTAATTAGGAATTACAGACATCTGAAATTTTCATTTCTAGTACTGGTGGTTATATCTGCAAATCATTTCTGACAAAGGGAATTTTTCATTCGTTGAATTTTAAAATACCGTTTTTGGAGCAGCGTGCAAACATCAAATTCTGCGTTTTTTCGAGAAATCACCTACTGCGACAATCGAGATGCTGAAGTAAACATGTGGAAACGATGCCAAAGGAAAAAAGTGGCTGTGTACAAATGGAATAAGCGTTTTTTGTGTAGGTCGAACGAACATCGAAAATGTACTATAAACAGGGTGTCCCTCTACTTCTAACATAAATAAGATAGTTGATTTCGTTCAAAAAGTCGTGTGTGCGGACAGACTAATAGCTATTGAGGCGATTGACTTTGAACTTGGCATTTCACATGGGAGCATTCACAGCATTCTTCATGATGATTTGAAAATGAACAACATCGTGTTTGCTTGCACATGGTCCCAACAGTGCTATCACCAGAACAAAAGAATTAACATGTGCAGGAATTTCATTGGCATGGCTGATGAAGATGACATGTTCTTGAAGAAAATCATGACAAGTGTTGAAACATGGTGCTTTCTCAACATCTTTCAGACAAAATGTCAATCAATTGAATGGAAAGTATAAAATTACCTCTTGGACAAAACCCGAGCCGAAATGCGATGAAGCAACTGAAGATCCTCTGAGAAATGGATTCCAGGACCCTTGGGTAAACTTCGGGAAGAAGTTTCCTACAGATCTTACGAGATGAAGCATTTCCCCTAATTTTTTTTCTAAAGTCGCCGCTAAATTTCAGTACTTTTCTCATTCTCGGACCTCAAAAATCATACTCTTCGCTGCTCATCTTTGGTGAGTAGAACTGACATGCTTATGCTATTGTAACCAGACGACTCGACCAGACAATGGTAATCTTGATTAAATTCCGCTTACGTGACCACAAACGCGCCACAACAAATCGTAGGGATCCCTTTAAGATCCAACCAGCACTATCGTGAGGTTAGATATTCTTATACATGTTTCCTTCTGGAATAGTCGTATGTAAAAAAATCGCGAATCTAACGATTTAGCTGGTTTGCAGAAAGTGTTACTTTTTATCAACAGACGATGGTTGTGGTCCATGTTCTATTTTCAGCTGGCAAATCTAGCTTTGTTTTCAAATACAACGAAAACACGTCTTCTTTTTATCTGTCGTAAAAAGATAATTATCATTATATTTCTGATTGCTTCGATACAAATTTTTGTATTAATGTTTAAATAATTTTAAAATAGAAAAAAATAATTATACTCTTTAATGTGGCTTGTAGGACTCGAGATTTGGTCACCCGAACGATCGTGTGGGTTAGGCGTTAATGGAGTCACTGCTGCTGTAAAGGTAAGTACTTACCATGCGAATTTTTTTTTCTGTTTCAATAATTTTGATGAAAGCTTACATAAAAATGAAATATATTGTTATATAATTAATACCAAATTTTCTTGGGGGTTGCCATAGATCAGTCCCTATTTTTCTTTCTTTCTCTCTTTTTTGCAATTAATTCTCTTTTTCATACATTTGTTGAGGAGTACGGGATTTTTAGCCTTTTCGCAGATATCTACATCCATCTCTCCCCCTCACCCCTAAAAAATCTGGGTTTTCCGGTGGGAGTTAAATTGGTGTGGTTTAAACATATTTTATTTTTTTAAATAATGAAATTTTTGATACATTTTGCTATTTTTCATTGAATACTGTGTTTACTTTTAACCAAAAACTTTTTCAGGTGTCTAGAAGGATAAGAATTCTCACAGAAGAAATGTTTCAATTGATGAATAAATCAGATTTTGAACTGTGATATATCAGAACTTAGTGATCTCTCGCATGATGACAATGGTGCGAACGAAACATGAATCGCGTATCCTGGAAGGAGAATCAGGTTCCGATGAGAGCGATGAAGAAACACGTGGGAATATTTGAAATAGAAAGACAATTTTGTTTCATTCTTTACCATAAAAGTCTCTTGAACACATTCATTACATTGAGTTATCTGTTGCAAATTCTTGGTTTCTGTGCAAACAAGAGGCAATATCAAAATAAATTCCTTCAAAAATCGAAATGGATCGCTTATAAAATTTAAGTTAGAGATAGTTAAAGCGTTATCAGCCTCTCCACATACTAGCAAAAATATTTTAACTGATGATAAAGATAACAGCGTGGCAATTCCACTCACAAAAAGATCGAAACCTTGTAATACACCATCTATACATGCCATGGCGTTTATCCTGGCCATTCCAGGATAAAAGGCTTCACATGTATTGCCATTTTTGATGTGTTGATGACATTTCAAGGTCTCGCAAGTGCAGATTTGAAAACCACGAAAGCAGTTCCATAACATGCGTGAAAAATGCAATGGTTATGTATACCTGTCAAAAACAAAACAAAAGATTTTTACAGTAAATAAAAAATGAATTCATAAAAGAGTTAATTATACATCAATAATTTCCTTATTTGTAACAATTTTAGTTAAATTAAGATGGTTTCTTCTATCAACTTAGAACTAGAAATGTATAGCTCGTAAAAAGTCATTGGTGACCTCTTTCACAGATAACGCTTAACCAGCACCATCATCAGCACCATCAATGTTATTGGGGTCCATATAGTATTAATAACCAGAAGATTTTAATATATGAAGATAAAAATAATTTGGGTCTAGAAGGGGTATATGGCTTTCACTATCTTTGTTTAGTAAATTTGTAGAATGAAACGTATCAGTAATTTTTTAGTTACGCTCACGTAATTTTCTTTTATGCATGGCTTAAAAATTAAAAATACCTCTGCATTAATTTATGTAATACTTGCATCCTTAGCTACAAGCCTTTTCAGGTAGCTGAATCATTATTCTCACTTAAAATATTTTTCAAAAATTGATAATTTCGATAAGTTTGTGGCTTATTTTAAAGTTATTTTAATTTTTTAAATTTTTATAATGGTTGGATTAAGCGCAGAAAAAACTTCCACACATAAATTGGGTTTTATGTAGCAATTTTTTTATGGGGCATTTGTCATTAGTTTTTTGTAGACTTTGTCACGACCCGTAGGTAGTGAGTGTAAGATTGTTTGGAAAAGAAGCTGACATGATCTTAAAAATAGTTACTTTTATTCTATCTTTAACACTTTAAGGAAATAAACAACTTTATAGCTTAACTCTGAGATGAATAAAAAATCCTAACACTTAATCTGATACACAAGAATATTGAAAATCACTTAGCCTCAGTCAGAGTTCATTGTGATGCTCCTTCTTTAGCACCAATAGCTCGGTCAGCTCCATGGTCATTAATTTGCGCAACTCTGGGTGGATTCTACAACAAATATGAATTTCTGGACGCATGACCTCCCAGTTTCAGTTCACCTATTCTTATTCTTAGATTTCATGCTTAGGTATCAAAGATTTACCATTATATTCCCATACCCAACGCCAGGGTTTAATTAGTATTTACATTTGCATAAAATCGGGTCATCTCTACGGAAAGATGTTTCTAAACTAAAATCACAGTTAAAGATTAGTTTTCCCAAGAGGATTAGTAGAAGAATGCGAAAAGTACCCATTAAAAATTCAAACCAATATGTTACATCTAAAATATGGTATTTATCCTTATGGTCATTAAATAATGACAGCAATTAATTAAACGAAAATTCTATAGCAAAATATCATATTAAGAAGGTCCTCAGAAATAGAAGCAACATCTTACATATATAAAATGCTTCCAAATTTATCCTATGAGAAAATTTCAGTCTAAATTCTAAAATTTATTTTTGGTGTTTAATAATAGATTAGGAACAAAATTCAGGAAAAAACTTATTTATTTTATATATGATTACTTTTTAAATTTTGGGAATGTCAAAAGTTTAACAAGACAAAAATCACATCACTTTGTATGCAAAACCGGTACGATGCAAGAAATATTTTAATAGTTTGTGCCTTTCGAGTTCCAGTGAATTGAAAAAGTAAAAGATGTAATTAAACTACACGAGCGTCAGAATAGTTTTTCTTATTAAAGCTAATGAAACTTTAAAGAATCGCAAATTGGACAACTGAAGAATAGATTGAGGTATAAACAAGTGGGATATTCAATTTCGTTCTAAAATACTTTAAAAAAAAAAAAAAAAAAAAAAAAAAAACACTTGTTTTAGACTTGTAGTACTTAGTTTACTCTCTAACAGGTCAATGTGTTCGCCCAAAATGCTTTAAAAAAGTAACATTGTTTTTTTATTGCATATAATTAAGCATAATACTTAATAGAATGAGAAAATTAAAGAATTCTTTTAATTTCCATTTTTAAAGTCTTTACACTAATTTTTATTTTATAATTGTGAAAAAGAAAAAAAAACCTGGGTGTTTGCATTTTATAGGTATACTCTGTATGTTCTGAAGATACTTTCACATATCTTAAGGAAGGTCCGACACGTAAATTTTCGAAAAATTACCGATTTTCTTTTTTTTTTTTTTTTTGTACTTTTTAAAAGTTCAAATATTTCTGCTTAAAATGATATATGCTGTTAAGAAATATAATAACTGGAAGTATTTCTATTTATTTATTATTTAAATGAAGCTACTCCTTGACGTGCATCAAATGAGCTCTGCTAGAGTACCTGTGTTTCCCCTTCATAAGTTTATTATACGCGCGTCTCCATAAGATGTTCAAGTGGAAAAATTAGAGTGTATTGAGGTTTTTCGAAAGTGTATGGATACACTTTCTAGATTTTTAGATTTTAAAACCGAAACAGAGGGGGGGGGCCCGGGGGGTTTAAGTGATGGAAAAAGCCAAAGTGTGGTTGCAACCGACATTTTAATATCAAAAATGCAAAGATATTATAGTATGGCTATTAGAAATAATATGAATGATCTGAGCAGCATGACAATTGCTGTTTGGGTTGTTTATTTTCATCTTCTGCTTTCAAACGAGAACCCTCAACATAGACTGTGTCCTGCGGGTATAAATGACTGATGCAAATTTCAAAAGATAGAAGCTGAAAGTAATGAAAGGCACCGTGATCATAAACACATACACACCTGCTATATGCCTTAATGAAAAAAAATGAAGTGAAGTTCTGGAGAGATCTAGGTGATCCTATCTTATTAAGAAAATGTTTACATGGAAGGACTCAGAACCTAAATGAGTTAATAACACCATATGGTAAGTGATTCCAATATCTACAATTTTAGAGTTAAAACCTCTAAAATATATTAGGGGTTAATATATATGGCTATTGCTCAGTTCAATATGGGTCATATAGCAAAATTAATGATGTTAAAACTTTGTGGTAATAACTGTGTGTTATAACTGTGTGTCATGCATCAAAAAACTAGATGCACGTAGGATTCGTGTAGCCCAACGAAAGCATCTGGTGATCCCAGAAAAGGCAAAATTGTTAAAAATAATGAAAAAGAGGAAATTTGTAGAGTCATTTGTATGAGCATAGAGTTAAAAAAAATGCTTCATATGCTTCTGGAAAGTACTAAAAAAAGAAAATTCCCAGAAAATTGTAAATTTTTACTTTAAAGCTTGTTTTCTCAAAATGTAATATTATTCACTTTATGTACCTTTTTCTTAAAAACTACTTATATTTTGAGAAAAAATGTACATAAACGTACGCAATTTTACTTGGGCTCCTATGGACGGGCCGGACCCCCTTAAAAGATTTTCTCTCATGCTTGCAAAAATGTCTTTCTTGCCTATTTTTGAAATGTTTGAGGTGTTTGTTTTTGTGTGCACATATATAATATATGCACACACACACAATTGGAAGCATGGTGTAATACAAAGTCTAATATTGCAATTGGGATAGAATTATATGGGCTTTTTAACACGTGGTCACTCGCGCCTGTTTTTGCTACCGTCGTTACTCGTGGGGTGTAGAGAACACCCCAAACTTTTACACGTGTATTTAATTATGAAAATAAAATTAAGTCATTATGATACATATTTATAAAGTTCAAGATGTTTTTTGTATTATACATATAAAGTTATTAAAATTATTGCATACAAATGAGATTTAACATTAATTTAAAATAAACACATACAAAATTTTCATTTTAAAACAGATAATTTCATATTTTTTCATAAACCAGTATATAAAACGTATATACCAGTAATTAATATACTTTATAATTAATGAGATAATGATAGTAGAAAGTAGAAAAATGATATTGTAATCATTTTCCAAACATTCAGAGCAGATTGTATACAAATGCTTAACTTCTCGCTGGAGTTCTCAGCCCCCTAGATAAACTTTTGAAGGTCATTACATTCCAATCGTTCGATAAAGAGGGATTGCATCAGGCCTGAGGGTTAAATGACCCAAAATGTGCAGCTACAGAAAAAATCGTGGTTATGCGCATTCTTTTTAGAATCCCGGGAGGATTTTCTTGTTGCTGGGGTGTACAGAACACCCCGCGCGAGTGATCGCGGGTTAATTATCTTTCCTTTTTTCATTTCTTTTCAAGCAATAAACTTCGCATTGCCTTACCGATCTTTGTTCTTCATCGAAATTTCTTAAGCCTTCCAGCCTTCCCTACAAAAAAATCTCGAATGAAAAGCATTGCAGTTACAGGGACAAGAGACACGTCTTAAAAATACTAACAATAATAATCTTAATATAAGGCAGTGTTTCTCTAAGTGTGGGGCTCGCCGTCCTAGCAGGACGTGGTTTTGCAGCTAGCTTATTGTAAAATCGAAATTAAAAGATTATTTAAAAATTATTAATTTAAAGGGAACAAAACAAATTATAGATTCTGATATAATAAACACACATCTACGCTGTTATAATATCTTATAATTGTATCAGTAGTGCACATGTACTGGATAATTAATTTATCAATATTGACAACATAATATTGGTACGAATTTTGTGTAAATAGTGTAAATAATTTGTATTTGGATGTGTAATATATTTATATTACTCTATATTATATTTATTTTATGTTAAAACTGTAATATTCACAAGCAATGCGTCCCTTACGCTACAGTGGGGGTTCAATGGGAACTCGGTGAGATCTTTGAGATAGATCCAAGTTGCCATCATATTTGGTGACCAAGTTGGTCACCAATTTGGCGACTTTGGTCACCATTTTGGCATCATTGGCAACCATGTTGGCGAGTTTGGTACCATCTGGATTCTTCTAGAAATTAGTGGTGAATTCCCCTAATTTCACGTTTTATAACGCGTACGGACTTTTCTGGAAGTTTCCGCTAGGTTTATAAATACAGCGGTGTTCGTCGAAACAGTCAGTCTTGATTCAACCAGCGATTAGTAAACTTCTTTTGAACGTGATTACTGATTAGCTCGGCTGTGCTTGGGAATAAATTTTTACATACGTGTATTTTATACACCGGTAATTGTGTCTGAGTGCTGTTGAAGGTGTGAAGACATTCTGAAATTTACTCTGTGAATATTGTTGCAGAATCCTGTATTTCAAGGATTAGAATTTTGAAAATAAATTCGCATTGCTCTTAAAGATTTGTTAATTTTTTTTCTTGTTACTTTTTTGCATAAAATCCTCGTATCCCGATCAACGTAACAGTATACTTATTCTATTAACTACTACACTAACACAGCACTTATCCAATTATTTAAAAATTAATTTCTTAAAATACCTCTTACTTAAAAGTAACATAAATGAATCATAATAATTTTCTTGATAATTAGTCGGTTTATAATTAAGGTCGTATAGTAGCTGTAGCATCAAAGTATATAATTATTGCATTCAAACAATGCTATTATATGAGGGGCACGATGCAAATTATGATTAAAAACTGGGTAACAAATATTGAAATTTTAAGAAGCATGGTTATAAGAACTAAAAATACGTGCAAATCAATGGTAAAAAGAGAAAATATCAGTGTTCGTGCAGTGTATGGGCAAACGAGTTGCATTCAAATTTCGGTAGCCCAGTTAAACCCAAACCAGTTATAAAAGATCAAATAGTTTAATAAAATAGAAATTTTACGTGTTTTTAAAGTAAAAGCATACGAGAAAAAATATATATATGTTTAACTTCTAACTTCTCACATATGCGTATTGAATGAAAGAGAAGGAAATAAAGAAAAGAAATCCTCCTGGGAAATTATTTGTTTTTGAAAGAAAAATATTTATCCATCATCTATCGCATTTTATTCAAATACACATAATTTTTTCTTCAAGAAATTTACTTAATAAATAACCGTTCTTTTTCAATGAACCAGATTTTAAAATACATTCCCAATATAAGCAGATGAACGAACGCATTTCTAATATTTCATGTAGAAAAGAATAAACTTTCCTTAATTTTTC
Source organism: Trichonephila inaurata madagascariensis (assembly GCA_019973955.1). Classification (NCBI taxonomy): domain Eukaryota; kingdom Metazoa; phylum Arthropoda; class Arachnida; order Araneae; family Nephilidae; genus Trichonephila; species Trichonephila inaurata. The sequence goes on from BMAV01020792.1 coordinate 131,810, forward strand.
ATCCATTCGTTGAGCTGACAGACGATAGATATTTTTATAATCTTCCAAAGAAGTCCAGATATTTAGAATGATGGAGGAGAATTTTAAGCGAAAATAAACTTTCTTCCGAATCAGTTTTAAAAGATATATTTTCATAGAATGCGGTGCAAATAAATTTTTATTTCATTCTTTACAAAATATTTCTTTCTTTCTTTAAGCAGAAGCCTGTGTGAAATAAAATCGGGGAAACATATGCTGCGAGGCCACTTCGAAATGATTTAAATTATGCTCAAGGTTGTTCTCTGCATTTTTACAATACTTTGCTATATGAGAAAATAGAAAATAATAGTATAGCAAATAAATATTATACCAAAAAATAATTGGAAATTAAACATTTATGCAGAATCCCGAAAGAAAGGAATACTTATTGTACTTGAAAGGAAAATTTTAAAATTCAAGTTTCAAGAGAATAAGAAAATGTTTTTTTTTTTTTTTTTAATTTATTTTGTAAAAGAATGTTAGATACCATATATTTTACAGCATAAAGGACCACCATGGAATTTAAATCATGGAAAAAATAATTGAATATACATATTTAATTTATATTAGAAAGATTTTCCCTGCTGTTTTAATTGTTCACAACTTCCATTAATGTATCTATAGCCTGTGTATTATTAGAGTCAGTCAACAAATTTTTTTTTCTCTTTTCTTTTTCGATCACTACACCTAGGTAAAGTTTTCCTTCATCTAGCAAAGTATATGAGGAAAAAATTAAGATATATATCTTTCCCATCGCAACATTTTTAAAAATTTTAAAAATTGAGGAATTGCGGTTTTTATTATTACAAAGATTACAATTTGTTACACTGCATTAAAAAAATCCGATAACTAAGGCTCTCAATATGAAGTTTGAAATATAAGGGGAGCAGGAAAAAAATTGAAAATTGTACTTTCAAAATGTTTATTGTTTCTGCAAAATCTAAAAAATAAATCTTTTAGTAAAGTTCGCAATATTTTGTAATTTTATTCAGCTTTACCTTACAACTTTTAATAAATAAAATTTAATAAATGATAAGAATATTTTCCATTTTGAGTAATTTTATAGTATTGGTTTACCACACGCCCAACTATAAAACATAATTTTATAAATTACTCTAATTTTTAATCAAAGGATTAAACTTTAAATTCAAATTCTAGAAAATAATTATATATTATAAATCTAAAAAAAAGAGTCACCCTGTTTCTCCTTTTTTTGCTTCAGTGCCATAACTTTTCGGGATGCTTCAATACCTCCCTCTGATGTTGAAGAGTGACAAAACTTTGTTTAAACCTGCAATTTTCGTTCCTAAGTCCAAGAGTTTGCTATTGTACTACTGTGGCTAATAATTCTTACTGTCTTGTCTGGTTATACTTAGGTTTATGGGGTCTCAGGGGTGTTAAATTTCACTAGAGGTCTGAAAATAAAAACAATTTTCAAACAGGTGTAATTCTTTTACATTTAAATTAAATAATTCGAATCTCTTACACATTATTTATAAAGGAATGCAGCTTCAGAAATATATAGAATGATTAAAATATAATCATAATTTTAAAAATTATAAGCATATGAAAATAAGAAATTTTTCTATAAGAAATATTTATTAAGTTTTACGTTGCGCAGGATATTTTCTAAAATAGTAGCTTTAATTATATACAAGCTATAAGTTGATTTTTAAACATAAATGTTTTTTTTTTTTTACACTGTAGCTATTTTTATATAAATAGAAT
>BMAV01020792.1:134199-211008 GCA_019973955.1 Trichonephila inaurata madagascariensis
CATATATATATATATATATATATATATATATATATATAATATATATAGATCTAGATATGTATTACAACACTTTATAGATAGATAGATACAAATACATATGAAAGAAATATATTTTTTAAACTGTCTGGTTATCTTACAATCTCAATTTATTTCGGTTATGCTTGATGAATGTTCATCTCTCTTTAGTAGACAATTTAGACTATCTACCTCTCACTATATATATATATATATATAAAACCAACAACAAGAAATAATAGAAAAAGAACATAACAAGAAATAACGTATTAAAAATATAAAAGCAAAACACATGAAAATCAAATTTATGGAAAATACTAAAAAGGAACTTTAAAAACGAACCTCCTGAGTCAGGAAGCAATTTTGGACTTAGGACGGGATAAGTGGGGTTAACCCTCCAAGCGGTCTACACGTAAAATCCTGCCATTCTAGAGATGTTCGAAAACGCACCACTATTTTTTTGCCTTTAAGTAAGAATCTCAAAAGCGGTTGAGCAGTATTTTTCTTAAATTCTTTCCCCCTTAAAATGTTTAACACCTTGAAAGATAATTAGGGTTTGTGGAAGCTACACTTCAGGACACTGACAGGAATTTTTTATGGCTCGCAGGGAACCCAGTGTTCTGACCCTGGAGCAATCGCAAGAAATCGGGGAAGATTTTCTTTATACCCCAGTTAGTGTTTTTTTGTTAGCTTGATTTGAGATTTTAAAAGTTTTGAAAGATCCCAACGCATAAATAAAATATCTTATAATTCCTTTTTGGTTTCATATTAATTTGAAAATGAAACAAGTTGGGTCGTTTCAGGGCAATCTGCTATTTTATATAGCTAGACAAATTACTTTTTTAAATGTATTCTATTACTTCTATTTTCTTATCTTATCAATTCTTTCAGTTATTGAAATATGATTATTTCATTATAAGATGTCAAAAAAAAATTAATAAAACACTGAACACTTTAAAATTTTACACCTTCTAAACTTTCCAACTACTAAAAATGAATAAATTTGAACTTCATCAAATAACATGAAACATTTTCTTACACTTTAAAAAAAATAACGAGTATGAAAAACTAATTCAGATTTATTAGTTTTTTTTGTTGTTGTTTTTTTTGGTGCGAGTTTGATATTCGGGGTAATAGTGCTAAGTTGTTGTTTATGTTCGTCAACATGGGCGATAAAACTGCAATATGGTTGCCTTGAAATTTCTTTCATTTAGTGATGTGTTTGCCATGGAAATGACGTTTCTTATAGTTCATTCTAATTTTTTTTTTGAACGTGTTAATCCTGTAAATTTTAGAGACAGACGATTTTAATTCTAAATACTTCATTGTTATTAGTTTCTTTTTATTGCGTGGTCAAACTCTGAATTTTAGACGATTTTAATTCAAATACTTTAAAAGTGCAATCATTTTCAAAACATTCCTTCATATCCTACTGTTGTTCTCTACTAGAATTTTTTACCAGAATTTTTTTCAAGGAAATATAAGGGCTCTTCTTTCAATTTCTTCGGTCCAAAAGGTGTTCCGAATCAATACTCTTAGTCAATTTTATATTTAAAAAATAATGATTTTCTTTTCTAGTTCCTTTCGAAGATTTCAAAGATTTCGAACGCGGTCCAATGCAAAAAATGTGGCCGTGACATATAGGTTGCTCCAGATACATCCCGAAAATTTGACGGTCGTATCTTTCGCTGCGGAAATTCGCCCTGTCACAATAAGAAATCTATACAATTGAATTCATTTTTTTCATGCAGCAAATTGCCGATTTCAACCATTCTACTGTTGATTTATGAATTCTTCAGACGATCCTCGTTCGCTCAAATTCTTAAGCAGCTCAGGATTTATTCTCAGGTGGTTGCGATTGGCGCAGCTATGCTTCCGATATGTTAATAGAGCATATTGTTCTTAACACAGAAAAGCATAAGGGAGGGGAGGGTAAAACGGTTGACTTTGACAAGAGTAAAATTGGGAAAAGAAAATATAATAAGGGTCATTTCGTGCAGGGACAGTAGGTTTTTGGCGACGTAGAACGCGAGACGGGTCACTGTTTCCTGGTTACAGTTCACGACAAGACGGCAGAAACACTTCTCGGCCTTATTAAATCATGGATCGAAACAGGAACAGCTGTTATATCTGACTGCTGGAAATCTTACGAAAGGTTGCGCGAAAGAGGTTATCATCACCTTACAGTTAACCACTCGCTCCAGTTCGTTGATTCTGAGATAGGTGCTCATACTAATACTATCGAAGTAACCTGGCGTCACTTCAAAGCTTCCTTGTCTGAATACAATCGGAGAGGAAGATTTGAACGATGTATCGCCTGTGGTACATGTTCAGAAAAATTTTTTTCTCTCTCAAAGAGGACCCATTCATTAAATTTCTTGACCTTATTCGAAATATTAATTGGTCTGAAAGGAGAATCGTTTTCGTAGGAGGAGAGTCGAAGAAGAATCGAATTCATAACCCTTTCGTAACATTTCCAACCACCAGCATTGTACCTTTTTTTAGGGGGGAAGGGATTTTTAATACTCCTTTTTCCATATTACATCCAGTTCCAAAAATGCATTTGTTATATTTCACTTTAATAAACGATCTTTCGGACTTTGAGTAGCCCTCATATTCCTTTTTTTTGCGTGTGCAAAAAAAAAAAAAAAAGTCCCGGTACTTATTGTATCCCATACTTTTGGTCACATCCATTAAAGGTAAGTGCAGTATTTCACTACAAATTTTCACGATTTTATGAACAATATTCTTCACAAAAATCTAAAACCGTGGAAATCATGCATTTCCATATATTTTTCCGTTCCGATTCATAAACGGACGCCTCCATCTTGGATTCATTCCAGCTACAAAAAATGCTGCTAAGTGCGGTTTTTATCGCGTCAAGCAGCGCTCGGCGCAATTACCCCAAATAAAAAAACTAGTTCACTTTTTTTTGTTTTTAACATTTCAAAGCCAGGTTTTCAGGGAAGTCTATGTACAGTACCTAGTTATAAATTGTTAAGATACACCGAATTATATTTGAATTTTAAGTGCTTGAACTTCAGTTTACATCTAAGAAAACATGAATGAAGATTTTCCCACATTTTATTTCAATTTTGAATTTTTGAATTAATGGTAATCAAAAATAAACGGACACATTTACAGTAGACATTTATGAATATAAATAAACATAAAGATCAATTTTAAATACAAGCTATTCACACACACACACAAATTATTATTCAAAAATATCTATTTATATCATATACCTCAACATTTATCTTTTTTTAAAGGCTAACTGAAGAAGTAATTAAAATCTGGATATTTTTTGAAATCTCAACAGCATAAAATTAGGAATTTTACATTAGAAATTTCATCTGAAATTTCGAACACAAATATGCATCGCACAGTTAAATTTTTTTTTACCATAAGTACTAACAATTCTTTGAGTATAATATAAAATTCAAATTTTATTATATAGCATTTTTAGTATTTTTTAATATATTTCGAAAATTTCGTACAATTCGGTTGAAAACTGCATATTAAGAGCAAAAAATATACTAAAAAAAATGATGAATATACAATAAATTTTTACATAGAAGCAAAGCTGAGAAGCTATAATGTAGGACTGAAAATTTATGAGTATATCTAAAGCAGTGTTTTCGAAATATTTATTTTAAAGTTCAGAAATTTGAACGTTATGTTATACTTAATATTAATTAAATGGTCAACATAGTATGTTAATAATAGTCATGTAATCGCGTTTGATGAAGCATTTATATACTAATAAAAATTATAATGGTCATTGTTGCGATGTCAAGAATTTTATGTAATTTTAAAATCAGACATTAAGATATTCAAGTAGAAAATATAAAACAACCATCTAAAACACATGAAAAATGAACTTTGCAATAAAATGGCCTTGACAAACAAAATATGACTTTTTTTTCTTACTAGGGCAGAGCCGGCTTAGGCAGGGTGAGCGGGGCAAATAGAGAGGGACCCGCGGTTGTGATGGATGCCGCTCTAGCTTTTAAAGTTTTCAGGAAAAAATATAAAAATTACAAACGCAAAATTAAGTCTTAAAATTTTCCATACATTTTTATAACAACGAATTGTGGAATTGGCTTCCAATACATTGTTGTGTTTGACAATATCTAAGGTAACCACAACCCTACTTTAGATAGGTTTGTACTACTTTTTCGTAAGCCTCTTTCCTTTTAAAATTCGTGCAGCCAAAATACATCTTTTGTACTCTTAAAAAATTATATAAACTACAATGTTTAATTTTAATTTATGCACACACACACACAACTTGTGAAATGTTGATATTTAACCATTCCCGTCCAAACAGTTTACATGGAAAAAAAAGTTTGGACTTCCTCATTCATTAGGGAATTGTTTAAGATTCTAACATTAAGTTTTATTTTTCATCGAATAGGGTTGAGTGGTAGTGTATCGTGCTTCCTCAAAACAGATCCGAGTTTTATTAACGAGTTGGGCAAGGACGACTCTGCCTTTCATTCCCGCTGCAGTGGGTCGATAAATGAGTACCAAACTTGCTTAGGGTCTTAAACACAGGAGGTCTAACTTCAGACAGACCACCTAATCGGAACCTCTGCTCATGCACCTCAGCGCTCAATGGTCACGTATACTGGCTTGGGCAAAGTAGCTTCTCACCCTCTTGGGCTTTTGTGCCACTGTTTGAGTTTTAAGTTTGACGATTACCTAACTTTGGGGATACACCTTAGATAAACATATATTTCCAATCATTTGCAAATTAAACATTTTTCTTTCAATTACGTTTATTTCAGAAGGAATTTTGATTTTTCAAATGTATTTGCTTAATAACATGAACATTTGTGTATTGTATTAAAATTTTGATCTATCCAAAATTACATGTTTTTTGCTCCTCTAAAAGCTTTTAGGATTTTAGAACTGATCTTACAATCCATGTACGATTTCTAGTAGTATATTTAAAATTTATAAAGGCATTTTTATAACTGTGTGAGTTTTTCTACCTCGTTTATAAATATAAAAAAATTGTTTTTTCAGCTACAGTTTTTAAAATGTACTGAAATAAATGGAGGAATAGGATTTTTACATATTATGAATATTTTTGACTGCAGTAAGATATATTTATATATTTCAGTTTCTTTACAATTTTAATAGAAGTTGTAAGAAATTTTGAGAATAGTATTGAATATAAACTCATGGGCTGTTTAACAGTGAAGTGTTTTATTTTGATACCAACACACACTAAAATAAGGCTCATTTGCAGTTATATGATCAGCTTCAGTGATATTTAAATTTTCAAAAATACTCTACACGCGTACGAAAACATTCTTTCAAAACCATACACCACATATCATACTATGTCTTTCGCACAGCAGGCAATATTTGTTTATACTCAAAAAATTGAATACAGGATACATTTCCAAATGTTAAAATTTTTTTTTAAAATTTGGTATGGATACATTGTGGAATTGTCGTTTTTTTTCACTGAACAAAATTGTTTTAAGTGTACTGCGTTGAAAGACAAAATTAACTGTGGAGAATGTGTTCTCTCAATAGAATTTGTAATGACTGAATTGTGTGAAAGGTAGTTATCGATGAAAATTTTCCATTTAACACTAAAGAAACAAAGATAAAAAATTATACTTGACTAGAAAATAGAAATACTTTCCTATTTTGAAGAAAAATATATCCCCATTAAAATTAAAAATTTTTGACTAAGTTTGTGTTATTCTCTGTCACAAATGTCTATGTAGAGAAGATATTTTTACAAGTTGTTAGAAAGGGGAGAACACTATGAAACAAAAGTTAGACTTTTTCAAAAAAATTAATTTAGCATAAAAATATCACTTATAGGATTAAAATTTATATACATTTAGTCTTGAAATCCCTCTGTATGTTATTTTAAATTTAAAACATATTTGAATAGAGGAAGATTAATTTTATTTCATAAATCTAATCATCGTATGTAATGATACTTTTGCTCTTTTTTTCTCATTACTGTTTGTAAAAACACATTAAGATGTGCTGTATTTTCTTAGTCTCATATTCAACAATAAATGCAGGGTGCTTTTTCCTGACTGTATTGCGAAATACCAAAATAACTTTATTTAAAAGAAAAAGTTAATTTTTAAAAATGACAGAACCTATTTTTTTTAATAAACATTTTTCAACTTTAAACAAGTTATTACTTTCAGATTTTTTATTTTTTTTTTTATTTTTTATTCTTCATTTTTTTGTGATTTAACGTGATTAAACAGATTGGGGGAAGAACCAAAAAGTCCCACTTTTTTCGCTCAAGGTAACGTTACAGCTGTGAAGGGGTGATCTCGCGGTTTTAAATTAACAAAGAGGCCGAACTGTGTGTGTGTGAGTAATAAAATCGTCCCCACTGGACCTCCCGCGAGCTTAAAAAGGAAAATGAATGAAAAATGTTGCATTTCGAAGAAGTTTGCAAAAGAGCAGTAAACGTTTTCGGAATTTTTTTTCAGGACAGAGAGGAACACTTAGAGGGTTAAGGTATTGGATAATGGAAGGCATTTCGTGAGTTCGAGCCCAGTACCACTAAAGATCTGCCGTGTAGGGAGGGCGATGCACGTTGAATCTGGTGAGATCTCAAACGACCTCCCGTTGGTGTGGTGTGGTACTTAGAAAATGGAGTGCCAGATCAGGTGTCGTCCTCGTGACTTGACCATGGTTCAAAATTACGGGGTCCGTCGCCAAAAGCCATCGTGTAGCTAAACAATGCGACGTCAATATTCATTCACTCACTCACATAAGAGTCTCCTTCTCTCGAAAGTGGATCCCCAAAAACATTTTACAGCTCGAAGTGTTTCAGGATTCGAAAAAGTTGGAATACTGATATAGTAAATTGCATGCACCATTTATAATTGCAATATATTTTATAATCTAAGAATTTAACCCCTTCAGGAGCAGCGGAAGGAGAAAGAAGATCTTCCCCAAGCCCGTTTGTTGGGAGAGGATACGCACACACGGAACCAGTTGAATTTCTCTGCTAAGCCTATATATATATATATAAATATATTAAAAATTCATATAAAGTTTTAAATTCAATCAAATATACGCGAAAACTTACATTTTACTATCATTGATAATATTTTAACATGGAATTCAAAAATTTTCGCTATATTTAAAAAAACAATTGCGAATTTAAAAAAAAAATGTTTTCATTTTAATAAAAAAAATTGCGCACCTTTCAAAAAAAAAAATTGAATAAACTCCCATACGTTTAAATATGAATATAGAAAATATTAGAAAACTAAACCAAATATTGAAGAGATGATACCCACAGCCAGTGGGCTATCACATTGGCGTCCAAAGTGGGAATCACCCGGGAGCAATGTGATAGCCCATGGACTGTGGGTATCCATCATCCACGTGACCTAAGTGTTAGGGGATAAAAGATTGACCACTCAGATATTCCATACTAAAATTAGTTTATTGTTATCTCAATTTACATTCAGCAAAGCAACGCAAGTCTAGGAGGCTTATGAACAGTAGAGATGAGACTAAAACAGTAATTCTAACAAATGGCGCAATAAACCACCAAATCTATATTTATAGAGGATTCCCTGACTTTACTAGAATCCGCTCTAGTATTAAAGTTTAATCTAATCTTTCTAACCACTACTCCACGGCGAACAGCTACCAGTCCTTATATAGTCGATATAACCATTGATCCAACTTGCTCCGGCAAATGGACGATCTTCTGGATTCGAACTCACTGAGAACTCTCCTTCATAGAACTTCGCTAGCACTATTAGACCTCCTCATAGAACTTCATGCGAATACTAAAGCTCCCATATATACACAATCCCTAATCTGCATAATCACGTTCTCTTCTTGAGTTGCTTGGAAAGAATTGCCATTCCGGCCCCAAAGATTTCAAAAGAGGTTATAATAGAAGACGCGATAAAGCCCCGTCACAGCGTTTAAGAGTTCTTTTTTTCTTACCGTAGTAAGCATTCATTTTCTCAGGTAAAAAATTATTTTAATTAAGTCTTCTTGTCCAAACTAATGTTACTTCTTTTTTTGCTCTAAGCCTCAAGGAATTCAAACTTACAAGAAATCCACACATTTTCTTTTTCTTCATATTCCATAATTTGAGTAAACTTCATTCAATCACACAAACACTTGACTTATCAGTTCTAGTTATTCAAGACAATCTTTCAGCCTTTACCGAATAAGGACATTTGCCTTTTTTGGAGGCAAAGAGTAAAGGACATCTGAAAATTTTTCGGCATTCGTCTCCTAAACATCCTTTGGGCCATCAATAGGTCATAAAATCCCTCATTTTTCAGTTTTAAGAGTAATTTAATTTACTAATATTTTTACTTTAATAGCTTTGGGAATTCTCGTATCTTGTCGAATGACTTGAATGTGTAGAAATGGATATTCTGGACAAAAGTCTTCACTTTACAGAGACAAAAAAAATTTCTAGATGTTTTATAAAAGAGGATGTTTCGGTTCTCCTTTCCTTATTGCTTAAGATATCCTAAATTGTTTAAAATATATGAATCAAGATTTTATGATTTTTCCATCAACACTAAAAGTTTCCACACTTGCAGATGAAAGTTTTCGGAGATTCTCTAGGAATTTTTTCATATCAATATATGCATTATACTAACATTAACATGAAGAGAAACATTTTAATATTTCCAGAGGAGGATAATATATTTGCATCTTTTTTGGATTTAAACAATTATTTTCTATGCTTGGATTAAAATACACTTCTGGTAGTCAATTGCAAGGCTATTTCATGTGATAAGGGGAAATATCAAACATCGGTAGTAAAATTAATTTTTCCTATAAGTGAAATGATCATTTGGACTTGCTTCGTATCATTATTACCATTTGTTCGGAAAAAAAGTAATCTAAAGTAATTGGTTTGGTACAAAAAATTTCTTTCGCTGTTCTTTAATTTTGAGAATGAGCTTCATTACTTTCAATTCTGTGGGGGAAGTCAAAACAGCTTGAATGTTCAATGCCTCGCAAAACAAGAAAATAGCTGTCGAGTGGACAACAGGAATGGCTTTTTGCTTTCGTGTAAAAGTTTATGCTTTCATTTCGAGATTAAGCTCCGCTTCGAAGCCGAGAGCGATGCACATTTTGTAAACAGAAACATTACTTACTTGAGTAGGTGATTTCTCATGTTTCTTCTGATCGCTCTCGATGGTAGGAATAATTGGTAATTTTTCCTTTTTCAGATTGTCTTTGGTTTTCTCAGTATTAATTTCCTCAATGGGTGACATTCATACATTAATATCAAGTGCCTTACACATTTGAAATATTGCAAAAGAATGAACAATTGGGATGATTTTTCTTTCTATTTCCATTTCCTTTTTGTTTTGTTCAATGACGTCATTCTTATGGACAGAAACATAGTTCTGTAGCTCTTTATTATTTCAGCGATGAAAACATTTTCAATTACTTGGAAAATAGAAGGCATATATCCTTGAATTAAAGCTCCCATTAAATAGGAAAGTATATAGAAGATTACTTCCACAATTATAACATAAGTCATCATTAGCTCAATAAGAAAACTCTCAACAAATTTGCAAGATTTAAATTGCTGCTTAATAGTTAACAAATAACCTTTCAACTGCAAAGAAAAACAGGATTCCATTGTTTCAATTTTTATCTGTCATTTTGTAAAAAAGAGTTAAGCACGTTTTGTTGTATTCAACAATTATAATACTTATTAAATAATAAAGTTGTTTGTTGGAAGACTATTTGTTTCAGTTCAGTTTTTAAAAATTTAATATTAAGATTAAAAAATATCATTGTATTTTTAGAGATTTTAAACACATATACAAGCGACGAAACTCATTGCATTCATTTTTTTTAATATTAATTATTACTCCATACATATTGAATGACATTGTATTTAGCAGTGCGAGCGCGCGAGTACAAGAATTAATAAATAAAAAAAAATGTACTTCCTCCTTTACACCAAAACATTAAAATCCAATTCCGTACTTTTGTACCAAAAAAATTCGTATTGTGGTTTGTATCTCTTAAAGTATCCTAATTTGCTTCATATTTAAGGGAGTCCGACACTTTCAGAGAAGCCAGTGTTAAATTGCGTAAGTTTATGTACCTTTTACTCAAAAACTACTTGCTTCTCATGAATAAAATTTATAGAGTGGTACTTTCATAATACATTACTGTGTGTACTTTCATAATACATTAACGAAGAGTTTGTTTTGTCTTTTTGCTAAAAACTAAATTAATTATTAATTTTTTAAAAAATTGTCCAATATTTTTCCTTAAAATTTAGTTTAAAAAAGTCATATCTAAATACGTTTGCTAGGTATATATTTAATTTCCACCATTAAAAATGTGTAAACATGTGTGTGTGTGTGTCAAAAGTCTCCTCACTGAAAATTTGAGGATTATCTGATAAGTAGTTTCTGAGAAAAAGGTACATAAAGTTAAAATATTTCAGTTTGAGAAATCCGGCTTTAAAGTAAAAATTTGTAATTTTTTGAACATTTACTTTTTCTAGTACTTTCCAGGAGTATATGAAGCTTTTTTTTTTACTCTCTGCTCATACAAAAGACTCTTCTAATTTTATTTTATTTTTCATTATTTTTAACAATTTGGCCTTTTTTTGCGGGTTGGGGGATTTCAAGATACTTTCGTTGAGCTACACGAATCCTACGTGTATCTAGTTTTTTGGAGCATGACACACAGTTTAAACTTGGTTCAATATCACAATGTGTTAAGATCATTATTTTTGCTACATGACTCATATTGAACTATACAATACCCATATTTACCCGTAATTTTTTAGTTTTTAATTCCTCAAAAATGTAGATCTTGGAATCATTAACCAAATGGTGTTATTAACTGGCTGATTTGGGTTCTGTGTCTGGGTCTCTCATTTTAAAATAATAATTTTACTTTAAAAAATGATCACCATTTAAACAGATATTTACAATTTTTTTTGGCACATTATTGGTCATTTTTCAAGATTTTTTTTTTGCAATTATTTAGTACAATTTTCCCTATTTGCATCATAAAATAATCTAACGTTCGCTGTATAATTTAAGCTTAATGTTATTCACGTACATCCACAGCTGTGAAAAATTAAATTTCAAGGAGTTTACATAGTCTTTTTATTTTTCTTGGGTTATAAATATGCAGTTTCATCGATTTTGTTTTTTTTTCCAACTGTACATTTTACTTTACTGTGAATTTTTTCATTTTCCTGATTTTTTTTCCCTTGCCAAACATTGTGGCCTTCGTAGCCTAGTGGTCAAGGTAACGAACTCGTGGTTGGTGTATCATGCGTTCGAGTCCAGTACCACTGAAGACTCGTGCTGTAGGGAAGCGATGCACATTAAATCTGTCCAGAGATCAAACGTCCTCCCGTTGGTGTGGTGTGGTAGTTAGGAAATGGGGTGAACGTGCCAGCGAAGGTATTGTTTTTCCTAGTAACTTGACCATGGTTCAAAATTACGAGGTCTGTTGCCAAATGCCCTTGTGTAGCTGAACAGTGCGACGTTAATATTCACTCACCCTAATCAAACGTTTGATGAAAGTATATAATTCAACCCTTTCTTTTGCATTAAACTAGTTTGAAGGCACCATCCTTCCCCCTTTGGAACTCGGTAGGAAAAACCAAACAAAATAAACAAAAATTCAAAGTATATAAAAACTCACCGAAAGTATTATAAAACCACTGACTACTATTCTGCAACAAATTCTCCTAAAATCTTAAATCAGAAAATTCCTAAAAAAAGTTACTAAAGAATTACGTAAGAAAAGTATTTTTCAAAAAATAATTTTACGAAATTTCTAATCACAGAGCTTTTTTCAAGTAAGCCAAGAGTCTTTTAATTAATGGAAAGCTATTAATTTCACTGAGTTATAAAACCAGAATATACATAAACTAGCTAGCAAAGAGAGAAGGCAATCAAATTTGGTAGACTATGAATTGGTTGGTTGTCAAAAATGTACAAATTTGCTAGGCTCTAATTTGGTTGGATGTTAAAAATGTAGAAAATTTTAAAATGTGTAAGATGTTCAAGATGTGTGTGTAAAAAATGTAAACTGTGAAAAGAGAGTCACATTATAATCTTCACAGCAAAACCACTAACATGTTGACTTTAAAATCCTATTGTCGTGTGGTGGATTTGGAATTAGAAGTACCAAGACAATTAATGTATATGTGATGAATATAAGTTCTAAAGAAATTAAAAGGGTAGTCATGATCTAAACAACATTCAAAAAAGGTTTTGATATTATTGAATTTATCGATATTGTGGGTAGTTAAGTCATAATTTCTATAGAAAAAATTCAAAATTATGTATCTGTAAACTGATAAATCCAAGTTACTACTTCATACATGAATTTTAATTACATGGAACTTAAAAGAATATATTTTGCCAAAAATGTTTCCGAAAACATTATTGTTAATAGGATGCAAGTCTAAATCCAAGAATTCTACCCTATTAGAGTTAAAGTTAGTTTTAAGGAGGTCGAGATAGTCAGGGTAGAAAGTAATATTTGGTTTGTATTCACTATTTTTTACCAAAAATTATTAGTTCATCTATATAACGATAAAGCAAGTAAGATAAGCAAGTCATAATTTATATATATATATATATTATGACTTAGAGTAACTCTTAAAGATTGACAGGAGAAATGTAAAGTGCAGCCGTTTATATCGTATCTTCATCAAATCATTCTGTAATCTAAGCCATGTCAAGAGAAGAGTACCAGTACCAGCGTCGATCAGAAACGAGTGAGTCGTTCATACACGTGTTTCCTTAAGTTTGCCGAAGTAAAAGTCAAAGTACTTATGCGGGAGGTGGGTTGAGTTGTCCTGGTAGGATGTTTACCCCAACTGACACAGAGTAACTAAATATTTCATTAAATAACTAGACAAGTCATGTAAAGTACGTAATAGATGAGACATTTCATTCCTTATCTAGTTAATGTATTAAATTACTAGTTAATCTATGAAAAAACTAATGATAGACCGTTAAAGCGAAAACTAAACAATTTCAAAGTTATTTTATAAATTCAATGATCTTAAATCTGTAGAAAAATACAATTTATCCCTCTTGTGTATGATTAATTGATAAATAATAAGAAACAGAGAAAATATATTTTATTATTGCTCATAATGCTAGTATTAAACAGAAAGGAAAGAAAATGAATATGTTTTGCATCTATTACTGGCATAGTTAACTTTTCTTCTCCTGGAACTTGAAGATATCATAACGCTGAAGTAACAATTGGTCAAGTGATACTTTTTTCTGTTTTATTATAGCACTTTTACTTCTGATATCAAAGTTAATAATTTTTCACGAGTAATAGTGCAGCACTCTTTCCCTTTGTCTCACGCTTATTCCATGAAGATTCAAATCTCATTTATTAAATCTCCTCTCTCTTGCTTGAAAACTGGTTGCAAAAATATCCGTTCATTATCTAAAATGTAAAACGTTAACATAACTAGACCGTATAAGTTTTGCGTTTAAAAGCAGCAGATTGAAGGATACGCACACATACATCATTGCGAGTTGAGTTGAGTTGAATTTGGAGTTTTATGGCGCAAGAGCCAGTTTTGGGTATACTTCGCCAAACATTCATAGGTCTGTGGTCTGGACGGGAAAAGAAGAAAAGGAGAAATTGGATGACAAGATGGGGGGGTCGAAAATAGAGAAGGATCACTGGGGTACTCCGGGGTCGTGATACCCGTGTTTACCAAAGATAGTAAACCCCTTGGGAAAAGGAAAAGATCACTAGGGTACCTCGGGATAGTGACACCCATACCCACCTAAAGAAGGTGAGCTCCCTGAGGGGCATACATCATTGCAAAGCAGTTATAAGTGGTCCAAAACTGACTGCCAGCAATTTGAATAAATTCAAACAACTTTTGAGTGCCGTATTTCATACATTAACGATCAAGTAATCGTTATTTTACAGAATACCTGGTTAAATCGTAGAATTAAATAATATTATATACTCTAACTGACTTGTGTCATTATTTAATAAATACCTAGTTAACTATGAAATAACGGTTTTCAAACTTTAAAGGAAACATATACATAAAATAGACATGACTACTTTCATGTTGCAATGTCTCTCCTTTCTTGCACAATATCAATTTTTAAAATTTGATATTTTGAAATAGATATAAATCTACATTTGATCGAAAATCAAACATACGTGTCAAAAAGCTAGTCTCTTGACATTTTAAAAATCAATATAATTATTCTGATAACTTCTCTAAGATGTCTAACTACAAAAATAGAAAAAAATACTAATAGATTATTAGTTAGGAATGAATTTTAGGAAATAAGTGCTGTTAATCAGGTTACTGTCTCATCTCCCCCCCCTCCTTCCTACTTCAGATGGATAATAAGATTGACATTTATTAAATGATATTATTTTCTCATTATAGATAATTTTCCTTGTTTTCATTTAATTTTGTTCAAATTGATATCGTTTAAGAACCATTTTTTTAGAATCATTTATAATTATTTTTATAAATATAAGAATACTATTGAATAATATTTTCGCTGTCATTTATTAATTTTAATAGACCTTTTACAGAATACATTATGTTAGTTTATTCTATATGAAAGTCTCTTTAGTAGTATTGTGCCTTTATATAATATATATATTATATATATATATATATATATATATACATGAAATTGTTTGTTTAATCTCCATTTTTTTTAAAACTGGTTGCAATTAATAGGATTATTTAATTTAATTGAGTCTACTTTTTTAAAGTATTTTTGTATTCTATTTCCCAATATGTTATTCAAACACAGACTAAATCTGAAGATCTAAAAAAAAAAAAAAAAAAACAGAGAACAGGTTTAAAAAAATATTTAGAATTACAATAAAAATTATTTAATAATACATTATTTTCATACCATCTTTGAAGTGCTCCAAGAAAAATAATTGTAAATTATTTTTTTAACTCCTCAACTGCCTCCGGCGTATATATGCATCTCATTCAATTGGTGCGTTAAATACCCCGGACGTATACATACGTCTTTCTGAAATTCGATCCTTTTCTTTGAACTGCTATCAATAAAGCTATTCCAAAGATTTTGGGAAGTAATAAAATGACCTTGACAGTGTTTGAGAAAGATTTAATTACTTCAGAGAAAAATTTGCTTATTTATGTCCTTCCTTTTCCCACCTATACTCCGCAAATGTTCGTCTACGTGAAAAACGGTGGCACTGGGGAGCGAATCGCGTAATTTTTTTATCGATAATTCTGAAAGAAACTTAATTGTTTGTTTTTATACTTAACCGAACAGAGAAAAAACCTTATTTTTTCTTAAGGTATCCGACTAGGTTCAGAACTGTGGTTTTGCTAAAGCGTATAAATGGAAATTATTTATGATATTTAGTGTCACTTAGATTAAAAAAATGTATATAAAATTGTTTTAAGAATATTATTACAATGAAAAAAATATTTAACAACAATATATTGAAAAAAAAAATGAACATATAATGGCCAACTTTCAAAATATTCTCCTTTTGTGAAAAATACTTCTATTATAATAATATTTCACCTGTATATAGCTCAGATCTCTCTACAGAGGCTGAACTAGAATTTTTGAAATATAAAACTTGGAAGTAGATTTATCCATATTTTACGACAACAGAGGGGAGGAATTTTAAGAAAAAAAACGCCGATAATGATTTTAATTGGTGATAACTCTGAAAATAATATGATTTTTTTCAAAAATCCTAGTGCAGGCTCTCTGGATAAGTTTTATTTTATATAAGAGTGTGTGTGTGAAATATGATTATTTTAGAAACCTTTTTTATAAAAGGAGAACATTTTGAAAAAAAGGTTATTCGAAGTTAATTTTTTGCCAAAATATTGTATTTAAATAATTTTTTTAGTCAAAATATCCTTAAAACAATTTTATACATGTTTTTAATCTAAGTGACACTAAATATCATATATACGTTTTTACAAAATCACGGTTTCGAACATAGTTGGATATCTAAAGGCATGAATAGTTTCGATAAGAATTTATTTCTCAATACAACTTTTATAATTTAATTTAAAATACTTTGCTTATATATTACAAATCGATGTATCAAAAGAAATGAAAAAAAATACTATTAAATAACGTATCCGTGCTGTATTAAACTACAACCATTTAAAGACTAATAAATGTAATTTTATCTGAACGAAAGCATTTCGTATACAAAAATACCACGCCAAATATTAGAATGTATATTTATAATGAATCTGTAGATATTAGTGTGTTGTGTACTGTGCCGTGAATATCTCGATTAAAATAACTTCAAAAGTACATATGCAGCTGATTATTTTGAAACCCATAAACATAATAGTATCAAACCAAAGAAAATAAAACCTCCATTGCATATCATCAAATTATGTTTTCAAATCTCTTTTGGAACTTTCTATTTCGTATCAGATATTGTAAAGATACAAATAATTAAATTTTCACTCTATGTTGCCATTATTGAAATATTTAGAAGGTATTCCGTTTGATTGTGAATAGAGGTAAGTTCTAAGAATATTACAAGTATTTTCGCAATCAAACTAAATATAAGCAAATAAGCCAGCTAACCAAATATGGCTTTATTCAGTATTCATAATATTTACTATTTTCAATTACTTATTCTTTTAATTTAAACAGACATAGAATATTTTTCTTTTAATTAAAAATTGTAATGCAGCATGTAGCATCAGTATCATTTTCAGAGGTAGAAAGCTTTCCACAAAATGATTTATTAAATTATAAGGCAGTACTTTTTTCTCAAACTTTCAGTACTTGCTACCCAATTTTCAGTCATAATTTTCTTCGCACACCCTCCCTCATCCAAACAATAACAATGTATTGAATTCAATAATAATGTACATTGACTTAAATCTTCAATACGAATTTAATTACAAACTCTACAAATTATCAAGATAAGTATTAATTTTTTGTATAATTTTACATACGATAACCCTATGGGGTCACTGGAAATTCTTAAACTTGCTCTTAAATTGGCTTTGTTAAATTAATTATCAAATACAGTGTACAGTACTGATACATTTATTAACATATTATATCAGTGTAAATGCGTATTTTATTTTTTGTTATTTCAGAATTTATTTTGTTTTGTTTCCTTTCAGTAAATTTATAATATTTCTAAATAAAGTTTTATTTTCGACTTTTTCATATGCTTGCGGCCCTCTTGTTGGGTTATCATTCCCCCAAAGGGGGAAGGGGTGCCCACAATTTGAGAAACGCTGTTATAAGGAGTTGAGAAAGACATGTAAGGTTTCAGATTATTTACAAATTGTCCTCATCAAATGTGAATAACTGACCCCACCAATTTAACTATCAAATACTCAGTTGAAATTTAACCAAAACGTTTGCATAAATATTTTGCTTAAAACGTATAAAACCATCATTTTGTTTAACTGATAAAAATTACTTATCAAATAAGTTGCAGAATGTATTTCATTTTAACAGCTTTTAAAATAAATTGTTTCTGGAAAGTAATAAGATAATAAACAAAATTTTATCTCGATAGAATTCTTAGCAGCTAACATAGTGAAGGCTCCTATTCCACGGTGACAAATGACATTGTGAAGAGATAAATCGAAATCAGACCGTAAAACTCTATGGATATTGTAAATTCCAAGAAGAAAAAAGAAATTTATGTATTTCATTCTGAAGGCAGGAAAATAAATCAATATCACATGATAAAGCAAATGATTTAAGGCAGAATCATAACAATCAGTGGAAGTTGTTCGCCTCTTTTAGAATAATCACTGTATATGTATTAAACTGTTTTATACATGATAGAAATGAAATTCGTTTCGTTTTCAGGTACTCTGGCTCTCAAATTTCTCCTCTTTCTTTTTATTATGTTCAATTCCTTGGATGTAATTGCCTTTTTCGCTTGGGGATATTGATATAAATATAACAACAGGAAAGCGTGTATTAACATTAATAAAGTTAATCAACAACTGCGAAGGACGCAAAAAAATACATATTTTTTGTTTTGTTGTAGCCGTAACGCCTTATATTCCATTATACCTCATTTGAAGAGTCATTTTTTTTCAATTTTCCTAGAAAATATGTTTTAATTTTTGTCTCTTCATTGATGAAGAAAGCAATTGAATAATAGATCAAACTTTTGAATATAGGAGGGGTACATGTGTTCCCTTCAGATTTAAGTTGTGTTTGTGCTTGCTTGCGTGAATGTAAAAACCATAAATAAGTCCTAACATCCATGAAGCAGTTGAATTTGTATTTAAATTATGTTAGGAAAACTATTGTTCCTTGTTTAACAAATCTTGTCAACTTGGCTTACATGTAACATTTAGTGAATAATGCGAGAATATAAGTTTAGCTTAAGTCAAATAACAAACTCCATGCTTACATTTTAATATGTTATATGCTATGTTTTTCCTCTTTATACGATCACACATACGCAGAAGATTCTTAAACTGAATCTTCCGGTGCATTTTCTTTCTTGAAAACAATTTAATAAAAAGAAAGTAAAAGATGGGATTTCTAAATTTTTTGTTAAAAGATCCATGATGTTTGTCAAGTACCTATAGCTGTTAAATCAAGGAACTTTTTAAGAGTTTACATAATTGAAGCTTAAAATATGTCTCCAGATATCAAAATTTCTACGAGACAGAAGGATGATGACATAATATAATTTTGGACATAAGTATAATAATAAAAAAAATTTTCTTCCAAACATATTGAATACTGCATTATATATAAATGCAAATTTTAAATCCTTAATTATCTTTTGTGAATGTAGTTTCGATATATTTAAGATAAACTTCAGTAGAATTAAACGGTGTTAGGAATTCCTGTAGATGTTATGAGTTCCCTGTGTGGGTGTCTCTCAGTACATTTTTTAAATATAAATAGATCATCACAATAACAAGTGCTTTGAAGAATTTTATCTACATGATGTATTTTAAGGACTCTTTTCATTGGCAATCAGCAACCAAATATAACTTCTCAAAAATATAGTAACTAAGAAGAAAATGCGGGTTTCAAATAAAATCTGCGTAACTTTTCAATAAGTTATTTTGAAAATTCTCGACACTTTAGTCACATGACATTATGACGAGTAAAACGTCTGCGGGGGATTTTGAAGTATTTAAAGGTGGATTCCACTTTTGGAAAAAAATATCTAGAAGTGCCTTTCTCCTATCGCCTTTAGAAAAGACTGGAGTACCTTAATTCTAGAGAATCACCATTCGTGTATATGAAATAAGTTTTTTTGAGAAACTTCAGGGAATTCAGGATAGAAATGTCTTATTTTCTCTTTTCATATTTTTTTCCTCTTCCTTCAAGATTATTCTGCTTTTCCATATTTCTTTCTATATTTTCTTCTTCCCTTCTTTTGTGTTTTATCTTCTCTATCCGCTTGCGTTTTGAAGTATTGAAAGTAAATGTAAAGATACTTTTGAAAAGATTGAACTTCGAAATTGATATCCAAATCTATTGCCTTAGGATCGACACTCTTAAGAAGATACTTTTAGATTCAAAATCAATATTACATCTAATAATATGTAATTTATATTTCCAAACTATTTTAAAATTTGCAAAGTTGATAAAAATTGATATAACTTTATATAAAAATGATGGAATAACTAAAAAATCTCATTTCTGCAATTTCAAATATTAATAGATTAAAAAAAAAGCAAGAAAAAGGAAAAATAACCTTTCTGTTCCTTTTCCTTTGCATTTTATGAAATAATATTATAAAGAAGGAAAAGTAAATTTATATTTTAGTGTTTAATATGTAACTGATCTATTCACGTACCTTCTCCTAACCCTCTTGGGAAAACTTTGGGCTATCATTTCGCGTTATTCACGATCAACCCTTCTGAAGATGAATCCGTGATATGTAAATTAAGTTTACTATATATAGTCGAGGTTTTCTAGTAAAGCCGAAAATAGGAGTGGATGTAAACCAGATGCCAGGTGAGATTGTTACTGAAAGGTATCATTATTGAATTATTGTGATTAAATACTTATTAGGGGAAATATTTAAAGTGACGATTGATCACCGCAGCTAAATTGATATCAGATTAAATCGGATAACTGATTAGATCATATAAAAAGTAAGGGTCGAGTTTGATAGTCTCCTCATCATTTGTGTTATCGACGTTGTTTCATTTTCGCAGTTACCACAGAGATATTCGCTTAATGTTATTAATTGAATTTGTGTTGTTATTTTAAGTGAGCAATTAATAGCTTGATTGGATCATGTGTGTGGCTAGGGTTTCTTCCCTACCTCCTCCATATCTTGGTGCCCAAGAGTGAGGTGAGGACCTCTCACAAATTTTATACATGTAATTACAAACGCAACATAAAATAAATATGTTAAGAAGGAGAAAACAGCAAACTATTTAGTTTGTAAAATATATCACTTGCGTGTTCTTACCATGTTTTGTAGATGTAATACTTTGGTTACTATCGATATATAAAAAGTTATACTCCTGAAATATAAATCGCATCTAATCCAAGTGTGATATAAATAAATCATCAAATTTATTTTTTCACTGGCTCCCTCAGTATATTGACCTTCTTCAAACAGTGGCTATCTTAGAGGAAATGTTGTAATCTGAAAATTTACGTCTTATTATAATAAATTTTAAAAAAAAAGTCTAATATTTTCATCTTTATCTTATAACAAACTGCGCTTGACATTATATGTTTGGAAGACAATTTATTATTAATATTTAATCACTTAATCTTTACGATACATTTAAAAAGTTAACTTTCGATTCTTGAATATATTTGTGATAAATAAACCTTTCGTTTTCTTTGTTTACAGGCATTTTGTTGAAACATATAAAAATTATTTCATATCACTGAAATTCTAATCGCTTCTTTAAAACGCTTTTTGACTAGTAAATACCCGAACAATGTCAAGTTCAACAAAAAAGATTTAAAATGATCAATAGCATCATTTCTGTATCCAAAAAACTTCTTCAGAAGAAATAGGAATGGATTTCTAAGTAACCTTAGTAAAAATCTATAAGAAGAGTAATTTAATAAAATAGGTTATTAATTTCATGAAAAAAAAAACAATAGATCAAATTCTGTGAAGAACATACTTTCAAAATGTTTGTAATTAAACTTTCAAATATGAAAATTGCATTTAAAGTCCAATAAAGTTCAAAAAATAAAACTAATATTCTCATCCATCATTGAAGCACGTGAGCTAAGCGTGAAAGCATTTTGAGTATTACAGTGTAATAAAGGCAAATATCAGGGAGAAAAAAAATAAAAGTAAATGTACACATCGAAATATTCTTTTGGAGCCACAACTGTTTTTTTAAATTCCTACACTATTAGCGCACACTCTCTATATATTTATTTACTTAGTTTTTTTTTTCTCTGTGGAATTTTCAATCGTTAATAAAATACATTTGAAAGAGCTCAATTGAGCTGAAATTTTATATACATGATTATTTTGGATGACAATACAAAAATTTAATTATAATTAATAAAAATTAATTGATTAAAACTAATTATTTAAAGAATTACAAATACACACAGCCACGTTGGCGACTTAGTGATCTTTTTGGCAACTTGTGTCAAAACATGTGAAGATGTTTTTTTCTCACGTTTTAAAGCATGCAGTTGAACTGAATTTTTATATACACGATTGTTTTGGATGACAATATGATACTTTAATGATAATTAATAAAAATGAATTACCACTTTATGTTGCGATTCTGTCATATATATATATACATATTTATATTAATTGTAACTATTTAATAAAAAGTAGCTAAAAAATAAATTTTTTCTTTGTTGATCTAAGTAAGAATTGACTTAAAAAGTTCATTTTTTTTTCTTTTATTCTACTTGTTAATACTTGCAAAGTATTTCAGGTTTTTCGATTAAAACGCAATTTTAAACATGTATTACCTTAATGTATTCAAAAAATTTTGTTTGTGTAATAAATGCAAAGATAAAATAAGTATTACTTTAACCCCTTACGTACTAGACTGAGCTTTCTAGTATGGGATTTCTGGGGACAATGATCTTGTGATCATGCCACGCACATTTCATTCTTCCTCATGACGCTGAATAAAAAGCGTCATTGATATATACCGTAAAATCCGGCGTAAAACGCGCACCGGTGTATAACGCAAACCTATACTTTTAAGCTAACTTTTTTAATTTTTAGGTATATTCGCCGTATAACGCGCACCCCCTTTTTAACGAAGAAATCTGAAATATTAATATACATTTTTTTTATGTTTTGAAGTAATTTATTAGAGGTATTACCCCAGACTTTTCAAAAAATAATATACTTCTAGAACTATAACTGTTCTTGTTAATAAGGCAAGTTGTTTCTTTTAAATAAAGAGTGTTTCGATACATCTAGAAGGTAATTTTTTTTATGCCCATCTCTTTTTGTTATTTCTAAAGCTATCGTTTTTATACCCGGCGTATAACGCGTACCCTTAATTTTCAATCTTATTTTTTGTGTTCAAAGTGCGCGTTATACGCCGGATTTAACGGTATAATACTTTTCCTTGACAATATGACATTCTTATTGGATTTCAACGAAAGTGACCCTGAATGAAACTATTTGCCAGAAACCGATGAATACGACCTCCTCATACAGATTTATCTATTTGTGCAGAAGAAATGGAACAACCATGACAAAACACTCATGTAACGCATGGGGAAACGTTTTTTATTCCACGGAACATTTCGAGAAATTTCACAAGAATTTACAGTTTTAATATTAATTTTCGTTTCTCTTTTCCCCTTCAAACTTTTGTAACCAAGACATTTTGTAAATTAGCTTTAGTAACTTTGTATATAATCCCAATAAAAGGAAATCTACCTTTTTACGTTTCCTGTGTTTGTAACGGTGGTTGTACACCTATAATATACTATGTATACGCATGAGGTTACAGAGGGATTTTGCCATATACATAGCCTGTGTCCACAAGTGGTTGCATGGTACGCAAGGGTTAAACATTTATGCAAAGAAAAAAATAAGATGTTTAGAGAAAATAGATACATTTGAAAAAAAAATATTTTTTGTCCTTCATTTTGTTCTTCATTATTGCTCATCATAAACCCAGTAATTTGTCTTAAAGTGGTACGTTTATTAAGAAAATTAACGTACTTACTCGAGAAAAACACGCTTGTGTCATAGGTCTTGAAATTAGTCCATTTCTCTAATAATTTCTAGAAGAATCCAAAGGGTTCTGAACTCGCCAAATATGGTCGCCAACATGATCGCCAAATCTCCCAAATGACCACTAGAATGGTCGCCAAAGTCACCAAATTGGTCGTAAAGTCGCTAACTTGGTCACCAAAAATGACATCAACTTGGCTCCATCGCTAAAATTTTGCCAAGTTCCCACTGAATCACCATTATAACGTAAGGGACGGTGTTTGCTTGTGAATATTACAATTCTGACGTAAATTAAACCTAACTTCGAATAAAATAAGGACATAACACATCCAAATACAAATTATTTACACCATTTGACACAAAATTCGTAAAACTGGTATCACTTTTTAATGCGGAAAAATGTAAGTGTCTTAAGGAAAGAAATATAATGTATTTCTTGGAATTTAAGTAAAACTTGTATCCTTAGTTAGGAAACAATTACGTAAATCACTCCATGCGTATTTTTTTATTGAAATGAAACAAATAGTTTTTAAATTTTTATGTTTGTCTCTGACTTTGCAAAAACATTGACTCTTGCTAAAATATAACAAAACTTTACTAAACTATTGTATCTGGGATAAATTGGCTCCTACAGCTTCTATGAAACCTGATTTGTCACGATTTTGAAGTTTAATTCTTTTTAAAGTAGAATAAACTGGTTCATTTAGAGTCAAAATGTGAAAAACTTCAACAAATCGTTGATACTCCCGGCCGTTAGCTAGTGACAGTAGAAACAAGATTAGTTTAACGGTTCATGGGTTCGAGTCCAGATTGTTATTAAAGACATTATGAGTTGAAGATTATACTTTAAATTTCACAAGACTTAAAGATCTCATATTGGCATTAGTGAGCGAATATTCACGTCACACTCTTCAGCTACTCGAGGGCTTTTGGCGATGAACATTTTAATTTTGAACAATGGTCAAGTGACGAGAACGACACTTGAGCTGGCGCCCCACTCTCCTTAAACTTCCACACCACACCATGGGAGGACGTTTGCGTTGTGAGTACCTTGGGTCGAACTCATGACACGCCTACCTCTCCGTTGTCTGTTAACTTGGCCACTAGGCTACCACAGCCATTTTCTATTGGCATCATGCAAAAGTTTGGAGAGTGAGATGCCAGTTCAAATATCTTCCTCGTCATTTGTTCCAATTGTGCTAGAAATTCAATAGCCCTAATTTTTCTTCTGAGTAAGGCTACGAAATAAATCAAACAATAAATCTATAGCAATGAACCACAAGGCTATTAAAAAGTTTTAGCCGCACTTTTTTGAATGCAAATCACACAAGTTTTTGAAATTGATTTTAAACTTTGCAACAAATAATAAGGATTTATGTTATCGCATGTGTATTTGTGTATATTTCGCAAATAAAAATGCTTTCATAATTTAAATTTTAATTAGTACATCCATTTAAAATTGGAATCCCTTTAGATTATTTTTAAAAGGGAAACTATATATTATTCCTCAAATATCTCTTTATAAATTTTTCCTTTATAAATATATATTTTTTATGCACAGAAAAAACAAAGGCAGCTTAAACTAAATACGTAGTGATTTGGTGTTTTTAAATCAGTTATTTATACCTATGATAAAATGTCCATACTTTTGAACATTAAAAACAGATTTAAGATTAAAAGCTCTTTTTTTTAAAGGAAATGTGGCAGTCAAAAGCTTTAGCATTAGAAAACCAGATTGGGAGTTATTAATTCAAAATTACTCATTGTGAAGTGAGAAGAAAGTGTACCGTAAAGTCCGGCGTATAACACACAACGCCGTATAACGTGCACCCATTCTTTCAAACTGCAATTTTTAGTTTTTAGGTATATTCGCCGTATAACACGCACCCCCTTTTTAACGAAGAAACCTGAGATGTACGACTGCTACACTTTTATGTTTTGAAGTCATTTCGAGGTGTTATTTCAAGCTTTAGAAAAAAAATAGTATACCTCTAGAGCTACAACACTTTAAGTTAATAAGGACCGTCTCATTTCTTTTAAATAAACATTTTTTTCGATACATATAGAAGTTTAATTTTTTTTTCTTTTATACTCATCTGTCTTATTTTTATAGCCCTCATTTGTAGACCCGAAGTATAACGCGTAACCTTAAATTTCCATCTTATTTTTTGTGTTAAAAGTGTGCGTTATAGGTCGGAATTTATGGTATTTAAAATATTTGGATAGTCTTCATACTTATATTGGAAATGTATTTAAAGAGAAATGTAAAATAAATTCCTATATAAATATCTCGATATGTAAATACTTCTTAAAGAACATAGAATTTAAAGTATAACTTATATACTTTTTAAAATCATATAACATAAATATGCATGAGAAGATAAAATGCTTAATTTTATTTTTACCAAATTAAATATAACATGTCTTCCTTTAAATACCTGTCTGAAAAGACTGAAAAATGTTACACACAGTTAGAAATGTAAATGCTTGTATAAACCTAAGAAATCTAAGTAATTTAAAAAAATATTTTTGCTACATGTAAAACAGAGGAAATTGAAAATGTAACAACCATCAAAACAAAAAGTATTTGATTTGTCCTAAAATATATCTTTTCAAATGCCAAATTGTAAATTAAAGGAAGAACAAGTAATATAAAAAAATTAAGTCAATTCCTACTTAAATCAACAAAGAAACTTTTATTATAGTTTTTTTAATATTATTAATATAAATGTATATACATACACACACACATATATATATATATATATGACAAAATCACAATATTAAGTGTCAAAATAGAAAGTGATTTTCCTTACAATTTTCCATTTTTCCTTCTATATAAGATATTGGACTATTTTTTTTATTTTTTATTTCTCCCAATTTATTCATTCATTAAATTTAATTATTCTAATAAAATACCATCGTATAAATAAATCATATTCCTGAAATTTGGCCATCCGAGGTGAGATTCAAACCGACGACTTTTGCGTTAGAAGTCCAACATGTTGCAGGGACACAACAAACGGCCTTCCTTTCTATATATGCTGTTGGACTACTATTTTTGTTTGTTACTATTTCTTCATTTTTTAATAGAATTAATGAAATAATATTTGAAAAACATGTATTAACATCAAGTGTCATTCACAACAAAAAACGTATTTGAACTTGAGTGGATGAAGAGAAAGTATTTTATTAACGATTGAAAATTTTAACAAGATATATATAGAGAGATACATATTTGTATATAGGGAGTTGCGAACTAACCATAGAAAATGAAAAAAGATAACGACAATGCCTTCAATAACTTCATATACAACGCAACTTAACTTCATAACAACTATGTATAAAATAAACACATTCATGTCCAAATTCAGAAAACTTCACGATGACTCCATTTATCATACAAAAAAAAAATACCATGAAAGAAACATCAGTTGTTTCCATATGTTTAAACCGTACTATTTCAATAAAGGTTTTAGAAGAAAGGTTTGTCAAGAATGCAACCATGTCAAATATGAACCCAAATATTGTGTTAAGTGGAGTAATCCATCACCCTTGTCTTACGCAACATATCTATGAAGAAAATCTGTATTTACTCTGAGATACATTAGAGTGCGCAATGCACACTCCTTGTACCACAGAATTCAATATGATGGAAAATGGTGCCAGTCAGGAGATTTATTGCATCCATAAAAGGGGAAGAAATCTGTACGCGGTCACTTGAGATATCGTGTTCAATCAATATCAATTTTATACAGAGGCCAGCATTAAATCAAGACTAAGTCTACTTGGTGGAAAGAAATCATTGTCTGATTCGGGTTTAGGCTTGTGTTATTTCAGTTTCTTAAAACATTATATCTTTTTAGATTTTTTTTGCTTTCAGTTTCTTTTAGCGATACATATATTTGGCTTGTTGGAATGCCAGAAATGGTTTTATTGTCCCACCTTTAGTTTCTGGTTTTCTTTTGATATTATTTATGACTCATAATTGCGCAATTTCAGTTATTTTGCTTATCTAGGGTTTGGTATTTTTTTCACATGAGTAGAATTTTTAAGGTGTGCTCGAAAGCTTTTTCATAAAACGTATGGAATGAATATTAACTGACTGGGATATTATGAATATAAATGTATAATAAGGATTTTAGTTCAATATTGTTTTTTTTTAAATAAAATTGCGTTTTTAAAATATTAGTACTTTACATTTCATACAAATAAATATAACAATTTACTGGAGTAAAAAAAGTGAAGTCTCATTTTCTAAATAGCATCTGAATAATATTCTAGGCAGCGTTTCTCGAACAGGAAGGTGGCCGTGGTAGCCGAGTGGTCAAGGTATCGGATCGTGACTGGCCTTTATACAAGTTCGAACCCAGTACCACTCAAGACCAGCCGTGTAGGGTAGGGATGCACGTTAAATCTGTCGAGAGCTCAAACGTCCTCCCGTTGGTGTGATGTGGTAGTTAGGAGAGGAGGGTGCCAGCTAAGGTGTCGTCCACATCACTTGACCATGATTCAAAATTACTGGTCTGTAGCTAAAAGCCCTCATGTAGCTGAACAGTGTGACGTTAATATTGCCTCACACACTCACTCAAACAGGAAGGAGCGAACATATCGAAAATTCGAAAATAAAATATTATTCATGAACATTATTAATTTACTGAAAGGAATAAAACAAAATAAATTTTATGATAGTAAAAATACACACATTTACAATTGTATAATATACATATAAATGTATCAGTACTATACAATGTAAGCTTTACGTCAAAGTATATTATTATTAAATTCAATACATTGCTACTGTATATATGGGTGCAGCGGTGACAATTATGATTGAAAGTTGGGTCGCAAATATTTAAAGATTGAAAAGCACTATTTCAAAGTCTTAAAAAATTATTTTATTAAAATAAATTATGGGATATTAGATATGTGCATTTTCTGTAATATAAGCAAGAAATATGAACTGCTTTTCAATTTCGAAGACGTAAATCTACAAAGAATTTCTTGAGATTCTTAAATTGATTTTAAGAAGTTTTCTGTGGTGATAGACAAAAACATTCACAAACAAACCAAAAGAAAAATAAATATTGCAAAGCATATTAAAAAAAAAAATTCCTCGGTTGCAGCTTTCGGTTATAAAGCTTACAAAAAGAATCAAAATTTAATTTAAAATGTAGAAAATCACTTCGCAAAGTTAAAAATTAAAAATAGTTCTGCATTAAATTTGAAACAGTTAACATAATTTCTAGAAATTGTTTCTTTTCAAATTGGAATCCCCTGCAGTAGATATTGGTTTTTAATAACTGCTTCAATGAAAAAAAAAATATTTCAATATATTATGCCAATCTTTTTGCTTAAGATATAAATGCTCTTTAAAGAAAGAGAAATAAAGGAAGAAAACTGAAAAAATGTACATCTATATTAAATTAAATATTGTTTTTACTTTAAAAAGTTGCTCTTTCGAGTGTTTTACCCCTTAATTTAATGTACATTTAATTATTTTGTATACATAAATTAAACTTCTGTAAAATTTGGGCAGGTTAATCAAAGCTTTAAAAATAGTAAATATTTCTTACAGATTTTTTATTTAATACTACTGATTTTTTTTATCTTAAAAAGTAATATTTAATTTTCAGAATTTTCATTAATTTCTGGTAAAATATTTGTTTCTTTTTATTTACCCAAACCAAAATACCTATTTTAAACATAGTTGCTATCATTATTTAAATGAGATGGTAATGAAAACTCACTACAAAATATTAACGAAGTTCAATGGCACCACAGCCCATGAGAGTCAAGGCCTTCAGTGTACTTCTAAGTATTCGTGACATTGGGCACTGAGGTGCATGAGCAGTTGTTCAAATGCCACGTACTAAACATGTGAGAAAAATATGGTATGTTACACAATAACAGGCATCACAGGTAATATTCGACACAGTTTGTAATGTAGTAGAGTAACTACAAATCATCCTTTACCACTAACACCTTTGTATTCAAATCACAAACATTTGAGTCGACAATAACTCACTAGACGGCAGACTTGTACAACAGAATAGTATGACATTTTTACAGAAAAGCGTTTTGGTGTGTGTGTGTGTGTTGAAAGATTATTTTGAAATGTTGTCATATGCATTGCCACACTGTGCCTAGACCGGAATTCGAATTTGGGCTAATATTGGATCCTACTCCCTCAGTGCCCCAGTACACAGTCTCTGTATAATAGCAAATTCTTAGGTTTAAATAGCGTTTCTCAAACTGCGTGGAGTGTCCCCCTAACGTGATAATCTTACCAGGGGCGCGAGCATATCGAAAAGTTGAAAATAAAAGATTATTTTCTTAAAAAAATATTAAGGGGACGTGGTACAAATTACACAATTTTTTTTGTTTTTAATTTCATGATTTTCATAATTCTTCGGTTGTCTCCTATGTGTATGTATGATCTAAAATAGGTTTTGTGCTCAAAATTTCATAAAAAGCTAACTGTTTAATTTTTTAAGGGAAAAACTTGAAACTTATGTTGAGATTTTAAAATGCTACTCTTCCTTCAAAAATTGACGTGCATATATGAAATTTGATTTACGAGTACGTAAAACTATGTATAACAAAAATTGGAATGCGTTTTGCGATAACATGTTCGGTATTTGTGCAATACTTCTTTTTGTAAATGCTCATTGAAAATTCCATAAAAAATGTATTAATTTTAAATTCATATATTTTTTTTCAAAAAAAATAATGTTTTGTTTTGATTAAAAATGCATACCAACTTTTATTTCATGTACTATTATCAACAAATGAAAAAAATAGTCCAAGTATTAGGCTCAATAGAATAAAAAAGCCTTAGCATTTTAAATAAAGACAAACTAGTTTTTTTATCTTTCCGAGGTAAGTCATTTTAAAGTTTTGATTTGCCATAGGGATGTGAATAAAAACAAACGTAAAAGTTATCACAACTCTGCATTTTTTGAACTTAAAGCTTTCAAATTTTGTGAGTTTGTGGAAAAGTATATAAAACATAACCTAGGCTATATATAAAAAAATAGATTTGATTTTTTGACCGATTTTTGTCAATTGAATCGTACTGTGTCCTCTTAATTTACTGAAAGAAAGCAAAACAGAAAGTATATTCTGACATAATAAAAATTGAAATATATATTTACACTGATATAATATACTTATAATTGTAACAGTATTTCATAATGTATTTCATCAATACTATGTTAAGAAAAAGTGTTATACTTTCCAATTACGCCCCACGGGCTTGTCATATACAAAACTTAACACTTATGTTGATAATTTGTAGGGTTTATAATTCACACACACACACACAAGTCGTATTGAGTCCATTGTAGCTTTACCATCAAAGCATATTATTATTGAATTCAATACATTGTCACTTTATGGAGGGGGGCGTGATGAAAATTATCATTGAGAATTGAGTCGCAAATATTGAATGCTTGGGAAGCACTGGTATAAGAGTCTGTTGCCCTTCCTAACCTTTAGAGCATTTTTGAAGTCCCATTCAAACAGAGAAGTGCTGTATCATAAGTGAGATGCAATGTTCAAGACTATTTGCCCAACACAATGCCTTGTTCTTTGGCCTGCCTGTTATTCCGATTTATCACGTATGGAAAACGTTTGGTTGATAACTTAAGACTAGTCGTTGATTGACGTCCGACGTATACCATCAGTAACTATCCTACATCAATTGTGGAAATATGTGGAGGGCAATGTGTTCAACCACTTTATTCAGTACTTGACTGCTGTACCCCAACAAGACTTCCAAAACCTTTTTCATTTAATATCTAGAAAAGAAGAGTACCTTTTATTCGCAATCGGGGCGTTAACATTATCAATACCAATAACATCGTCTCCCTTATTTTGCAGAAGTTTCTATTTTGATTCCTTTTACTTTTGCACTGTGTGCGTGTTGTCTATCTAAGAAGTATTCTTTGATGTCTCTCATTTTTTTTTCTTTGAAACTTGGTTTTGAATAGAGTGGGCTTATTGTAAATGTAAAACTCTGTGAAGATAATTTTTTATGATATTTGTAAGAACAAATAATTTTTGATTAGTTAGTATTATCTCAGTCTTTTTTTTAATTTAGTGAATAGGAATTCTTAAAATCCATCTATTGTGAGAGTTTTCTGGATTTTGAATTATAATAAATAAAAAAATATTTCTCATCTACAAAAAAAAAAAAAAAAAAAAAAAAAAAATGCTATTCTACAAACACAACAAAGAAATGCTACCAACAATTTTCACATCCTCCCTTTGCATTTTATTCTTGCATTTGTTTCAGAAGAAACTACATTTCTTTTTCACTGCAAATTCATTAACATCTAAATATTTTAACATTAAATCATTTCAGCGCATTATTGCACATTTTGGGCTCTTCTTTAACTGAATAACAACTTCCATACATCCTTCGAAATTTAATATAATCCAGAATTCTTTTATATTACGATAAACTTATTAAATTTTTGTTTCTTCTTCAATTTCACAGTTTCATTTTTCTATTAAATAAAATATGCTTACGGGGTATTAGGAAGACATTTCATTAAATAAATATCTTCGATGGACCATTCATGTTTCCTTTTATAATGTAATCCAGGTAGAAAGTTAGAGACCTAATAAAATTGAAGAAGATAAATCCATCAGATGTGTTTTGTTATTAGAACCCATAAATTTCACTGACAAAATTCATAATCTTGACAACTAAGGAGGTGTAAATTACACATTATGTTCATCTATTATAAGGATTAATCCTTCCACATTCACTAAGAAGATTAATTTTAATGGATGGTATCTTTTTTCTCTACCATACATCATTTCCGCAAAACATAAAGCTGTCTGGTCATGAATGATGATTCATTATTTTCAAATTCATGCAAATTTAAAAAATTGGTATCGTGTTTTCTTCACATTTTTTTTCTAGTTAGTTAGAGTTTCTTAAAAATAAATTGGGAAGATTGATGCGGTGGATTTCATAAACAATTCCTACATGAAGTTAGCTATTACAAACTGCACATATTTGAATTTTTTCTTTCAATAGACCGTAAAATCCGGCGTATAACGCGCACCTATACTTTCAAGCTAAATTTTTTAATTTTTATGTATATTCGCCGTATTACGCGCACCCCCTTTTTGACGAAGAAATCTGAAATATTAGTATACATCGTTTTTATGTTTTGAAGTAATTTATTCGAGGTACTATCCCAAAATTTTGAAAAAACGGTATTCTTCTAGAACCACAACTATTCTTGTTCATAAGGCAAATTATTTCTTTTAAATAGACAGTGTTTCGATACATCTAGAAGTAAATTTTTATTATGTCTATCCTTTTTGTTACTTTAAAAGCTGTCGTTTTTATACCCGGTGTATAACGTGCACCCTTAATTTTCGATCTTATTTTTTGTGTTCAAAGTGAGCGTTATACGCCGGATTTTACGGTAAGTTCAGAAATACATACAAGATGAAATCAAGTCTATTTATAGATTCTAACTTTCATTCATTTTTCTAAAATTGGCGAAAAATAAAAAGATGTAACTGAACATCTCTTGCATAAAAAGAAAAATATTTCTGTAGGAGAAAAATTTTACTGTAATCCTTTAAATATAGCATTTTTTTTTCTATCGGCAATCCTAACGTTAAATATCAGTGAAGTTTGCATTTATGTAAATTCGGTTTTCTTTAAATTGCCATTACGTGACTAAATATTTGTGTTTTTTCCCCTGTGTAATCTGAAATCAAATTCTTAACTACTTATTATCCACTAAATTGCACTTTGATTTCACATTCAGTCTCTAGTGCTATGTTAGGTTAATTTCAATTCTAAGAATTTGAGGCTACACAATATCCTTTTTCAAGAAAATTTTTTTGGAGACAGTTACAGGAAAAATGATTTATGTTTTATATTTAGATTATATTATTAAGCTGATTCTGTAAATAAAAAGTCAGTTTGACTGGCCATTATTTTACAACTATAAGAAATTAGGAGTTTTAGAATTTTTTAAAACTCTTTTAAAACAATTAAATATGAAAAATCTTTAGTCATTTTAAGTTATTTATGTTTCTTAGGTTATTGCAAAAAAAATTAGAATGGATTTGAAAATCTATTCCACTGTTGATTTTTTATAATTTTTTTTCAAAAAAAATCTGGAAAAAACACGAAAACTTTTAAACTATCAACTTTAGCCTTTTTAGAAAAATAACTAGAGATCGCAGCCCTAAATCCATACTAATTTTTATAGAACATACGCGTTAGGGAGTACATACAAAAAAATTCAAGGCTCTATCTTGTACAGAAAAAAGGCCTTAGGGATTAGAAAACGCTTATACCTTTTAAATTGAAAGTCAGGAAAAAATTCATTTAAAGTTTGTAAAGTCATAAAACAAAAACTTATAATGCCCGTAAAGCTCTAATTTTTTAATAAGTTATTCTCTAATGTATGTTATACATTAGAAAACTTTTTTTTAATTTAATATGTCTGATAAAACTATTTTTAATTCAAAATGTATTTTTGCAAAATATTAATAGCAATTCTTACGACGACAAATTGTTCAGCTTAATCTTAACCCAATATTTTCTCAAAAGTTTTGAAGTACAAAGGATTTATACACAAAATTATACTGATACTAACTTAAGCTAAAAATATAAAGTTTTGTTCATAAAATTTAATTTTTTTCAGTTTTAAATCGGGGCAGCTTAGGAAGTTTTAGCTCTTGTCGTATGACTTTAAAATACTAAAATATATTACTACAATAGGGTTAGTATAATGTAGTTAGTTATATCAAGAAAATATTCGATTATATCTGCAACATTTGAATTCAAAATTCTTGTATTCGGAAGTCTAATTACAGTATCAGCCGACGACTAATTTGCAGATACATCATTTTCAGTAGTATTCCATCTCTTCTTGAAATATTGTTTCTCACAGCAACCTGAGAATGTTTTGGCCATGGCATAATGTCAACAGGAAAAAATTAACAGTAAAGATTCTAAGTTATATAAACAATTCTCAAAGCAAAAATTGGCTTTGAAATCAATTGTAATTAGTTAATTACGATAATTAAAAAACCTCAAAACATATGCAAGCAGAAATTATTTTGGTGATGAAAATTGGAATTATAATAACCATTTCACACTAAAAGTTCAAAGATGTTTTTAATTAATTCAATTTAAGAATGGAAAAATGCTTAAAAATGAAACCGAAACAAAAACCAAAGCTCATACAACTAGAAATGTCTTTAAAACTAATTTGCTAACATATCTGAAATTTGGTGGCAAGCTTCATAATAATTTTGGCCACACGCAGAAAAAGGCAAATAAATAAATAAAAATAAAAATTTTGCTAATTAGGGAATTTTTAGGGTATTGTTTTGCCTTAAAATAAACATGGGACAAAGATTTTTAAAAAGCATAATTTTTTTTTTCTGTAAAGTTTTGACAGTACATTTGTTAAAACAAATAGCAAAAATAAATTTTGATCTAAATTGTTATCTATCACAAATGTAAAATGAATACATTATACTCTCTATTGGGGAAAACCAATGAATTGTTGTACGTAAATTACAGGAAAAAAAATAAGTAATATTGGTGTAAGATGTATATGGTTCCAGTTTATCATATCATAAAAGTTCGATGTGGCTTCCTATCATTTACTCTGTAAATATCCCATTGATAATTCACTTCTTCTCACAGATTTTTCAGCATGTTTCTGTCGATCAAACTAATTGCAGTGCAGATTCTTGATTTTAGTTCAAGAATGGGTAGAGGAAATGGTGGAGTATTGATTTGATCTTTTACAAAATGCTATAAATTGAAATCCAGTGGTGAAAGATCTGGGTGTCGTGCTGACCATTAAGCACCACGAGAGAGAGAGAGAACTCTATTAATCCAAACTGTTACCTCAGCATTGAAGTAAGGCGTTATTTCGTTGTAGTAATAACAAGACGCACTATCCTTCTGAGAAATGTAGCCTCCTGGCATTTTTTCTTTGATGACTGGCATAAGGAAAATCTGTAGCATGCATAACAGCACACATTACAGTCTTCTTAGGGAATAAAAATGGGCAGAAAACATTTGAGGATGTCACTGCACACCAGAATGGTATTTATGCATATAAAAACAGCATTTCGCTTTTTCAGTGCTTTAGTACGTCTCCATTATTGCAATACCGAACGAAGAATGATTATCGCTCAATAAAAGATAACGCCTGTTATGACATCGAACACCATCTATGAATAAACTTAGGATGTATTGTTCCGACCCGGAGGTCGCGGGTATGGGAAGATCAAGAAAGATAGCGAGAGAAGCAAGTATGATTTAGACCAACTAATTTTATTTAACTTTTAACAATTTACGAAATGCACTTTAATAACTAAACCTTGGGGAGCAACAAGATATTACCCGAATTCATATAACTAAATTCAGATACATAAATCTCTTTGTATGATCCGGCTTGCAAACTTCTAACTCAGGGGTGTTCAATCTCTTTGCCGCAGGGTCCTATTCATATGATAGGTATTGCGCGTGGGTCACAACATGACAATAATGGAAAGGAAACACTACAAGACCAAAACAACATAGGACAAAGTAAAACTGATCAAAATATTAAAACTCCTATTTTCGGGGTTTTTTTTAATACTACATCAACATCAAACACACACAAGAAACATTTACTTTAAAGTATGTTTTACTGAGTTATGGGGTTGTTTCAATTTTCTTTCATCCATGACGAAGCCACTTTTTTACATTCCCCTATCAAAACACATTGATAGTAAAATTGATGGATTTGAATGCTTCCTTGATGGAATTTTCCGCTAACTTTTTAGTACGTTGTTCTTAAAGAATTGAATTTCTTAGTGCAATTAGGGTCATGACTGAGCCTCTCAGAAATGGCCACCGGGGCACATGCGGCCCGCAGCCTGAACATCACTGTTTTAGCTCATTCAACTGCAATGTTGATGCCTTTCACTATTCTGGTGGATTATCTTTCTATTATTAATCTTAAGATGAGCAAGACCACCCCAGTCTCTGTTTACTAACTCTTGGAAGTCAGTTTATGATTATCACTTAACCCAGTGCTTCTCAAACTTTCAATACTTGCTACCCAATATTGAATCAAAATTTTCATTCCCCCCCCCTCCATAAAATAACGATGTAATGAATTCGATAATACGATACTTTGACGTTAAAACTACAATACGACTTTAACCTCTTCACAACCGACGTATATAAACGTCTCACTCAGTTAGTGTGTAAATTGCCTCGGACGTATATATACGTCTATCTGGAATATATGTTCACTACTATCCATAAAATTATTCAGAAAACTTTGGAATGCAATAACATGACTTTAACATTGTCTGAGATGGATTTACTTATTTCAGAGGATTTTCTTATTTCCCTTTTTTCTAACCCCCAAATACACATGCATGCAATAGTGGCATTGGGAGTGAATCGCAAAACTTTTAATGAGCAGTTAAGGGATTAATTATAAGCCGTACGGGTGATCCGGATAAATGTTAATTTTTGCATATAATTTTATATATAACCAACCGGTGTGGTCACTGGTAATTATCAAACTTGTTCTTAACTTAGTATTGTTAAGATGATTATAAAGTACATAATACAGTACTGATGCATTTATAAGTGTATTATATCAGTGTAAATATATTTTTTATTATGACAAAATGTATTTTATTTGTTTTATTTTCAAATAATAATTTTTTGAAATAATTTTTTGTTCTCGACTTTTCAATATGCTCGCGCCCCCTTCTAGGGTTATCAAGCCCCCCTAGGGGGACGCTCCCAACAGTTTGAGAAGCACTGGCTTAACCTTTACCTTGCTTACTTAACGACTGGCATTTAAATAAAAGTTGCATTTGCGTAAACCAAGTCATCTCTAAGGAATGTGGTTTTTAAACTAATATCGCAGTTAAATAACAGTTTTCCTAAGAGGATCAGTAAAACCCTGAATAGAACCCGTTGCAATATTACTACTTGTCTGAATTTAAGCGGGTTAGTTTCATTTATTATTTTGAAAGTCCTTAACTTACGAAAATGCCCATCGTATTTGAAGACAGCCTGTATATTGATTTTAAAAGAAAATTGTATTTGATTTGTGGTTGAAACAAAAATGTCTTGATTTATAATTGAAAAGTTACATTTGCTAGGATTTTCATTACGTTAGACTTCATTTTATGCAAAATTATTAGTCTTTGATTTACAGTGTTTCTTTTCCAACAAATAATTCAAATTAAGAATAGCATTGTAATCGGCAATTTGACCAATTTAAAAGGTACGTTTGTTAGATATATTTAACCAAACGCTAATGTTATCATTCATCCTATTTTTTTAAAATTATGTGACCAGTTACAAAATATTTTAGTATACATTTAATAATATCCATTTTTCACATAACTAGTATAATGTTTTATTGCTTGAATTGAAAACATTCTTAAAAACTTTCGTGTTTTTTCCAGATTTTTTAGAAAAATAATTATTAAAAATCATTAAGGGAATAGATTTTGAAACCCATACTAACTTTTGTTTGCAATGATCTAAGAAATATGAATAACTAAAAAATTTTTAAAAAGCGGGCATTTTAAAATAGTTTGAAAAAAACCAAACAAATTCTTAATTTTTGGGAATTTGTAAAAAAATGGCTAGTCAAACTGACTTCTTTACTTTCAGAATCAACTTAATGTAATATAATCCAAACATAACTAATAAATTATTTTCACTGTTACTGTCTCCGAAAACCTTTTGAAAAAAGGTACTGTATAGCCTTAAAGTGAATGAGTATAAATATAAAATTTGTTTAATAAAAAACAAGATTTGATTTATTAATTTTAAACAAGAAAACAGAAACAAATAAAGTTTGTTCAGCGGATAAATAATATTAAATCAATTTTCAACGCATACTTCTTTTCTATGACCATAATATTTTTAAAGAGAATTTAGCTTTTATTTTAATGATAGAAGAGTAAAAAGCATGTATTTATTTTTTTTTAATAAAGACTTTAACTTTATTAATTAATTTATAAATTTAAACACATTCAGTTTAGCAGTATATTAGTTTTCATGTATTTTCAAACTATGAAAAAAAATTGAAATAGAGAAAAAAAAAATTATGTTTTTTTTTTCCTTCTGCTTTTGCATATTTTGCTTAAGATATTAAGACACATTATTAATTTCGAAATGAATTCAAGTGAAATTTCACATTTTAGCCCAAATTCAATTTCTTACATCTCTCTCTATATAGATATTTTTTCAAAAAAATGAGCACTATTTTTTTTCAATTTTAACTTCCTTTTGTTTTCTGACATAATGGTAGCAGTATGCTAATTTTTAAGATTCTATTTTTAATTGCACATATGTTATAAATTTATATATATTATCATATACACTCACCAATTTGGTAACTTTTTCTTAAAACGGAGTATAAATCGATAGCAATATAGTTAAAATTCGATTTCACATTTCAATCTTTTTCCAGGTACCTTTTCCTTTTTTCCTGCACCTTCAATACTTCAAACTGTAAGTGGTTCGAAACGATAAAAAAGTAAAAAAGAAAAATAAACGAAAATATATCTAAGTAAACTAGGATGGTAAAGTAATTTTGTAAAGAAAGGAATGTTTAAAAAAAAATGAGAAATTTCTGGTCTGAATTTTAAATCTTTTTTTCTTTTTATTTGTAAAAAATAAACTTCTTCTCACGCGGGAATATAAGGAATTAACTTCTCTGCGCTACAGAAAAACTAAGGAAGAAACCTATTTCTTATGGATAAAATCTTTTTTTTTTTAAAAAAAAAAGAAAAATTCAGAATCTACTTTTAAATACTTCAAAGACCTCGTAAATATTTCTTGTGGTATAAGGCTACGTTACTAAAATATCAAGATACTTTAAACCAGATTTTGGAAGAGTTTCGAAGATGTTATTTTAAGACGATTTTTTCTATAGGATTTACCATATTTGATTTCGGGAAGCTTTTATTTATTGTATTTTTTTTTAATAGAAAGAATTTTGGAAAATATGTTAAGTACTTAATTTTTCGTAAAACATTCTGTCCCCATTGTCTTCTCGCAAAAAAAAAAAAAAAAAAAAAAAAAAAAAAAACCAAATTTTTTTTAAAAAAAAAAAAAAAAAAAAAAAAAAAGTAAATTCCCAAAGTTTTTTGAGCCAAATGTCCAATCTTTCATAAAATTAATTAACAAATAAATTGAATTCCAGTAAGTACATGTTTTAAAATAAAATAATGACCAGGTTTAAATAAATTTGCATTTTTTTTTTATTTCTTCAAATGACTCTTTATTCTTTTTTTCTTCGGATTTTTATGTAATAACGAATTTTGCTTCTGAAAGCTCTTTGCATTGAGTTTTTATCATAAAATGTTTTAAGCAAATAAGTTTACTTTTTCTTCTATAAAGCTAATGATCTGGTATTTTAAAATTTTAAAGTGGCATTTTTTTTTTTACTGTTTCATGTGTATTTTTTTAAGAAATAGATTTAGTTTCCCTTAACATAAACGAATGATTTTATTTTTTTACTTTTTAGTTTTCTTCTAAAATGAGCTTTCTTAGTTAATATTTAAATAAAAAAGGCCTTACTCTCAAATTCTATAAGAAACTCGATGCTTTTTTTTCCCATTAAAATTATATGTGATTATAGTATTACGTAGAATAATATATATTTATTTTATTCCAGGCTAAAGGCTTCCATTTTTAAAAGATTTAAAACTAGCTTTTTTTTTCAGAAAACTCTTTTCCCTTTTTTAATTTATAACTTGATATCAATACCATATGTTATAAATTATTTTATAAATGAAATTAATGATAAAAGATGACGTAGTAGTACACAGTATTTTGTGTTTCTTAAAGTTTAATATTCACCAACCTAATATGCAATAAAATGTAAACTTTTTAACAGCTATAAATGGACTTACGAAGCTCTCAAAATTTATGAATTATGTTGCTTAATTAATAAGTGTAGATATAAGCCCATGGAATACATAATTTTTTTCAGAAACAAAAAGAAGTACATAAATGAAGTAATAACTTTAACCCGCGATCACTCACGCGGGGTGGTCTGTACACCCCAGCAACAAGAAAATCCTCCCAGAATTCTAAGAAGAAGGCGCAGAACCACGGTTTTTTCTGCAGCTGCACATTTTAGGTCATTGAACCTTCAGCCCTGATGCGATTCCTCTTTCTCGAACGAATGGAATGGAATGACCGTCAAAAGTTTATCTGGGGGGGGGGGGGGACTGAGAACTTTTGCGAGAAGTTGAACATTTGTACACAGTCTGCTCTGAATGTCTGGAAAATGATTAAAATATTATTTTTCTACCTCTACTACCATTACCTCATTAATTATAAAGTACATTTATTATACTGGTATATACGTTTTACCGGTTTATGAAAAAATATAAAATTATGTGTTTTAAAATGAAAATTTGTATGTTTACTTTAAATTAATGTTAGTCTCATTTGTATGCAATGGATTTAATAATTTTATTTGTATGATACAAAAAACATCTTGTGCTTTATAAATATGTAACATAATGACTTAGTTTTATTTTCATAATTAAATACACGTGTTAAAATTTGAGGTATTCTCTACACCCCACGAGTTACGATGGTAGCAAAAACAGGTTCGAGTGACCGTGGATATAAAAAATTAAGTAAATCCTGATATATTCATCGCTAGGGATGACGCAGTATGGATACTGCATAATAGTAGTGTTCCTGGAAGATTTGTGTCTCGAAATATTTTTTGATAAAGCAGTAGTCCAACAAGCTTCGCTAAACATGATATTAACGTTAGTTTTTTATGATATCAAGGGTCATAAAATACGTTAATTACATGAAATAATATTGAAAAGTCTTAAAACTAAACCCTACTGAACAGTAATAATGCAAATTTTTAGTTATTACAATTATTTTATATATGTTATATCACGATGTCTAAATGGCAACGGCGGGCGCTTGAGGCTAATTAAGATCCCGGACGTCTTAGTGTTAAGAGAATTTCTAATTTCATTTCTCATTCACACTCTCGAAATATTCCAAGAGAGAGAGAGCGTACTTTTCACACTCCAAGAGTTTAAATATAATCTCCTGCCGCAGTCCGCGTAAAATACCGTCCTCTAATATTATTTGGCAAAGTTAAGAAAGTTTCTCAAATCGATCATCATATTTGGATTTCCGTCTCAAAATATCTCAGGGACCATGTTTTAGTGTTCTAAACCCTTTAAGGTAAGCCTCTGCTAAGGTGTGTCTAATATATAGTCTTCCGTCGCTATCCGACAAAAATTTTCCATTTTTGTAAACCGATTCGAAATTTGGATTCCATGCCCTGAAACAACACAGAACACTTATTTTTCGTACACTTTGGACCACAAAATCCACTTCCGTCGACAAGAAAGCATTGCCACATTTTGAGAATTTTTCCATTTTCCATATTCTTAGCATTTCCAGTGATAAAAAAAAATATTGACATCTTTTATTGAGATAAAACAAAAAAAAATATATTTTAAGTT
This sequence comes from Trichonephila inaurata madagascariensis, assembly GCA_019973955.1. NCBI lineage: Eukaryota > Metazoa > Arthropoda > Arachnida > Araneae > Nephilidae > Trichonephila > Trichonephila inaurata. The sequence goes on from BMAV01020792.1 coordinate 175,936, forward strand.
GGGCGAAATAATACACAATATGATAATTATATTAAGATAGGTTGAGTAGTTTCGAAGTTCATCTTTAACAAACACCGTGACACGGAATTATACAGATATAAAACAAAATAATAGGAACACCCCCATTCAATATGAGTCGTCCTTCGACCATCCAATAAACGGCCGCCACGTTTCGCAACAGGGTGGCACTAAGTAGTGGCGAAAGGGAAGGTATCAGTCAAGCATTTTGCACTTTTAGAATTGCATGAGAATATTCTCTTCTGTTCGCAAAGTTTGGTTATGTCAGTCCTCTCCGATGTGAAAAGAAGAGCGAAATAGTTGGAGCTCGCCTTGAAGCGTCCGTGTGCAGAACAGCCAACCTTGTATGTGTTTTAAGAACCACTGCCTCAAAGTTCCTTTTATGACAGCCTACACAAACATGTGTAAGTTGTCTTCTGCGAGATACAGCAGAAGTCGGTTTTAAAGGATCGTAATAGTGGCGTTATAGAGGATATTCATCCGAAAACGCAAAACTACATTGTAGCACATAACGTCCGGGATGAAAGATAATATTCATGAAAGCTATTCAACAGGAGTTGAATGCAGTGAACATTTATGGGAAAATAGCTATTCCAAAACCTTTAGTGTCGCCGTGGCATACTATTAATGGAGGTGATTACTTAAACTAGACTCGACTGCAATGTGAACAAGTCGTCTGGTCAGATAAATCATCATTTACATTATTCTAGACCCCCGGACATGTGTTCGTCTGGCAAACATCGGCAGAAACCTTTATGCTGATTGGCTGGTTCTAACCGTGAAACATGTAGTGGGTTCTCCGTGATAGTGTGAGGTGCAATATCTTTCTGTGGATTGGGGCCTCTCGTTGTCTTAAGGTATCCGACTACGTTCGGAACCATGATTTTGCAAAAGCGAATAAATGGTTAATTTTCATGATATATAGTATCACTTAAATTAGAATACATGTACACAATTGTTTTAAGGACATTTTGACAAAAAAAATTATTTAAATACAATATTTTGGCAAAAAATTAACTTAGAATAATTTGTTTTCAAAATGTTCTCCTTTTTCTGAAAAATGCTTCTATTATAATAATATTTTGCCTGTATATAGATCAGACCTTTCTACAGAGGCTCAACTAGAATTTTTGAAATATATAACTTAGAAGTGGGTTTATCCATATTTTACGACAACACAGGGGAGCAATTTTAAGAAAAAAACATCTATAATTATTTCAATGGGTTGTAACTCTGAAAATAATGTGAATTTTTCAAAAATCATAGTTGAAACTCTGTTAAGAGGTCGGAGCTACATACAGGCAAAATATTATAATAATAGAAGCACTTTTCACAAAAGGAGAACATTTTGAAAAAGGGTTGTTCTAAGTTAATTTTTTGCCAAAATATTGTATTTAAATAATTTTTTTTGTCAAAATGTCCTTAAAACAACTTTAATACATGTAGTCTAATCTAAGTGACACTAAATATCATGAAAATTATCCATTTATGCACTATTTTAAAATCACGGTTCCGTACGTAGTCGGATACCTTAAGTTAAGGTATCCGACTACGTTCGGAACCATGATTTTGCAAAAGCGAATAAATGGTTAATTTTCATGATATATAGTATCACTTAAATTAGAATACATGTACACAATTGTTTTAAGGACATTTTGACAAAAAAATTATTTAAATACAATATTTTGGCAAAAAATTAACTTAGAACAACCCTTTTTCAAAATGTTCTCCTTTTGTGAAAAGTGCTTCTATTATTATAATATTTTGCCTGTATGTAGCTCCGACCTCTTAACAGAGTTTCAACTATGATTTTTGAAAAATTCACATTATTTTCAGAGTTACAACCCATTGAAATAATTATAGATGTTTTTTTCTTAAAATTGCTCCCCTGTGTTGTCGTAAAATATGGATAAACCCACTTCTAAGTTATATATTTCAAAAATTCTAGTTGAGCCTCTGTAGAAAGGTCTGATCTATATACAGGCAAAATATTATTATAATAGAAGCATTTTTCAGAAAAAGGAGAACATTTTGAAAACAAATTATTCTAAGTTAATTTTTTGCCAAAATATTGTATTTAAATAATTTTTTTTGTCAAAATGTCCTTAAAACAACTTTAATACATGTAGTCTAATCTAAGTGACACTAAATATCATGAAAATTATCCATTTATGCACTATTTTAAAATCACGGTTCCGTACGTAGTCGGATACCTTAAGGGAATGAACAAAGGCTAACATTACCAAAGGATTTCCGCCGATCATCTTCACCCTTTGCTTCTGAATCTCTTTTTGAAAGAACGTCCTGTATTTCAAGATCAGTCCACTTCGGAAAGACGCATATATACGTCATGGGCAATTAATGCTTTGGCTAAGCGAAATGTTTATATACACCGGTGGCACTTAATGGGAGAATATCATATTGTAGTTTTAGCTTCAAAGTACAATATTATTTAATTCAATACATTCTTATTGTATAGATGGGGGGCGACGAAAATTATGATTAAATATTGGGTAGCAAATATTGAAAGTTTGAAAAGCACTGACTTAGAGGAATCTCCGTTGCAGTCGAAAGATTTTCTGGAGGCAAAAATCATATGACTTGTATGTCACGCATGTCACATGATTATGTGACATTTAAAAAATCCCTTGAGTATCAGTTTAACTCTGATACCCTCGCAAAATTAAATCATGGCAATATTCAGCATCCGATGAGAGTTTGAATTGAATAAGATTCAAACAAAACAAATCGGTAGCGAAACCCACTACTAGATGGAAACCACCAAAGAAATGGATTTCCCTCTTGGGGACTTGCCGCATTTGTAATTGGCTTAGCTGCCAAATGCAGCCCATACGAAACAAAGAATTTAGCTAGATACTCAGACATGAAAGGATATCATTCATTGAAATAAATTTATTCAGAATATGATGTCATTCATTTGATGAATGGACAGATTATGAAACTCGTATCAGTGTAGTATTTCCGAATAAAATTTTTACTCTTGATATTTGTGGAATATAATAACAATGACCGGTTATGGATGTTTTGGATTAAACATTCCGTTCCCACTTTTTACGTTGATTGTTGTATAGCGATTTGGAAATTAAAATTCTGTCATGTCTTTTTTATCAGTGTCTTTCTTATTTGCGTTCATAATTGGATTGCGCAGACAGTTTTAGGTAAAAAAAAACTGTAACTGCAAAAAAATGGGTAAAAGCAAATAAAATTTACCAGATAATGGAAAAAAAGAGTTTTCAATTAAATTAGAGTACTAAGGATCCGTAAAACTTTTCATATATAAACTAGATATATATAAACTAGTCTAATTCAATATTTCCATGTATGTATTTGGTACTTAAGTAAATAACCTCTTAATTTAACCCTCCAAGCGGTCTGCACGTAAAATTCCGCCATTCCAGAGATGCTTTTACTTCCTTCAAGCAAGATTCCCAAAAGCGGCCGAGCCTTATTCTTAAAAATACGACAACAGCTTTTGAGAACCCCACCTGAAAGCAAAAAATATGTGCGGTTCATTTTTGAAGCATCTCCAGAATGGCAAGACTTTAAGTGCAGACCACTTAGAGGGTTAATGATTAAAATAGTTTAATGTCGATTAAAGCAATTTCAATTTTTTTTAAACAGCTCAAAAAATATTTTTCTTTAATTCCATTCTATTGAAATCATTACGTCTCTATACTAGGTGACCGGTACCTAATAGAATATGAAAAATACTAGGTCATAATATGTTCTAAAATATATTTCTCTGTATCATAGTAATAAGTAATCCATTGAGCGACTGAGGAAATTTAAATTTAAGACATTTTTTTATTATAATTATTGAAATTCTTTGAGTTTTTTAGATCTTATTCTTACGTTTCTAATTTCAAATGAAATAATTTACAGTTGAGACTGTTTTTAAAAGCTAATGTCTTTCAGTTATAATTATAGTCATGCTAAGTATAAATAACAAAATTGTCATAAAAATTATTTAATTAGTTATTTTTTAAACTCTTATCTTATCAATAATTTATGTAAAAACTTTTACGTTCTCTATTTTTAAAATGTTGTAATTCCTCTAATTAGTTACATTTCCTTTCAAAAAACAAATTTGTTATATCCAGGAAAATATTTTCTGCATTAAGTTTTAGATAAATCTAACAAAGCAAACTACAATTGGATTTTAAAAAATGACAAATGAATTTCTTGTCTTTTCTCTGAGGAATTAAATGTTTCAAGGAATATTCAAAATGTCTATATTTCTCATTTTTTTTTAAAAATAAAGTTGAAATCTCGTTATCAATGCATTTGAAGAAAAATAAGTAACTAAAACTTAACAAAAAACTCAGCTTAAAATTAAGTTAAAAGAAGAATCGTAAAATCCAACTTTGAAGAAACAACCTCTTATGCCTTAAATTCAAAAATTCACATATTCGTTATGATGGTTAAAGGGCATAGAAATTCTCCATTCAAGACGATGTCTTATATGACTCGTCTTTCGCGATTCACTTGTGTATACATCATATCAAATTACCGATCGTTTCGCGAGCAGTCCAAACGAGTACTTCAATTAAAACACATGGTTACAACAAGATTCCTAAGATGAAAATATTAGATAAATCTATCTCTCTCTACCATTTCTGTATTTGGATGATAATCAAGAATATATGAAGTAGCCCCTTAGAACAATTTCTACCGTAACATTGCAGTGCAAAAGTATTATTTAATGAATTTCGAAATCCTCGAATCATCAGCGTTTGAAACACATACATCTAGTTTATATATTAATTTCGCTAGCAAACTGATACTGTTTAGTAATATGGGTGTTTGGCATTAAATGTGCTTGAGTTTATATGTTTTTAATTTTAAGGATAAACAAGTAATAAAAAATAATAATAAATAAATAAATAAATTTAATGTCAATTTCTACTTAGGTTAACAAAGTAAAATTTCATTTTTTATTTGCTTTTTATTAAATAATTTCAATTTTTTAAAAATGTTTATACATATGACAGAATCACAATATTAAGTAGCAATTAATTTTTGTTAATTATCATTTAAGTATCGTATTGTCATCACAAACAATTGTGTATATAAAATTTCAGTTCAAAAGAATGCTTGAAAATGTGAGAAAAAAATTTTGTTAAGTTTTGACCCAAGTCTCTAAAATGGTCGCTATGTTGCAATAAATGATGCCAACTTGGCCTCATTTGGTTATGGTTCTTCCTTGTAATTCTTTGAATAATCAGTTTTATAATCAAATAATTTTATTAATTATTATTAAATTACCGTATCGTCATCAAAAATAATCGTGTATATAAAATTTCGACTGAATTAAATGTTTTAAAATGTATTTTATTAATGATTGTGAAAATTTGAACAAGATATATATAGGGAAACTGTGAACTAACAGTAGGATTTGAAAAATGCAAATGTGTTTCATGTGTGTTTAAATTTTCTGTCTAATGCTTAACAAGTTCATATGGAATCAAATATACGTTTCAATCGTTGTTATGTTTTCAAATCATGTGTTTCAGGAAAATTTATATAAAAATCTCAAAATAATCTTGTACCGGTATTATTCTTCAGAGAATTTTATGGGTTAATATCTTCATATTGTTGAAAAATTAAAAAAAGTAAAATCTTTAAGGAAACAGTATTTATTTTGTAAAAAAAAAAACTGAACAATTCACAATGTTGCAGATATACAAAGGATATAGACTACCAATTGTTCAGCCAGAATGTAAATTCTGAAATTTTCGCTTGCGGCCAAAAAAGATTATTGTTGGCTTTCTATATCATCTTTTTTCTAATATATTCCTAGGAACTCATTTAAAACATTTGATTCAAGAGGGCCAAAATCTCAACCTTCGGTTCTACATTTTCAAGTGAGTTACAAGAATAATTAATTCAGCATTTTTTTTAAAAAAAATTTATAAGATTTCATAATTGATTTTTTTTTTCTATAATAACTGAAACATTTTTAAAATATGCTATTTGATTTTAAAATCAAAAGTAATTTGTACTGATTAGCACATCAATATAATTGATACATCATTTGTTTCTTTTCATTAAATGGTTAATATATATATTTTAAAACTTATATTTACATTCTTTTGAATTCATAGTTACTATCAATATTTAGAAACTATTTTCGTTTGAATGAAGTTTCATTGACTACATTCTAAAATTTTTTTAACAATGATAAAGACTAACACAGTTAAGTTAATCACGAATATTTTTGAGTGTCTCTCTCTCTCTCTCTCAAATAATATATGAATTTAATAATTACGAAAAAAACAACGATTATCATGATATTTAAGTAATTCTCCTCAATCATAGATTTTAAAAACAAATTGCTAAAAAGGGAAAAATATGAAATTGCGCTTGTTGTTGTTACTTATGCCATTTGATCTACAGTTTAACATCAGATCAGGGTCCACGAAATTCATCTCTCAAAGGGTGAGATTTTTACGCCTGTCGTTAGACTTGGCTTTGAGCACCATGCTGGAGATAGAATAATTTAGATATGAATTTTTTACCGATTTTGGTCATTCGCATTCTGTCCCCTTAACCTAAAGTTGGACACATTTTATAAAAATGCAGCGTTATTGCAGTGTGCCTAACTGGTCCTCTAATAAACTTGGCAACCTTACATTTGTGTTTTTTTCTTTCCCTAAGATTAACAGTTGATGCAAACTTCAAAAGGATCACACACACAATCCCTGGGGAATTTAAAAATAAATCATATGATATTTCAATAGTTTTAAAGTACATAGTGGGTTACTGCGTTCATAATACAAAATTCGAATTCTACGATTACAAATATAGATTTGTTGCAGATAAAAAAAAATCAATTTCGATTCAGAAAATGTCGTAGGGACAAAATATTTGAGACTTCTGGATAGAGAGGGTGCTTTAAAAGTGTTCACAGAGATATTGTTATGAAAATCATTTCAACGCATCATTTTATTTTTAATTTGTTTGTCGAAAAGATTCGAGTAAAAATACCTTAAAGTTGATTGCCAATTATCTTGCTTTACAAGCATAACTGAAGCATATCTGGAATTACATGAATTGTGGAATGTCTTGCATTCATTTCATTCATCTTTTGTGAACTGTAACACACCTGCATGTCATTATTTTAAATATATATATATATATATATATATATATATATATATATATATATATATATATATATATATTCATTACATTCGGGAATATATGCTTACATAATTATTCACAGTTGCTTAATGAAGAAATTTTAACGTTGAAGGATAATCAAAAACGAAGTAAAAATTTCAAATTAAAAAATTTTTTGAAAAAAATCGGCAATTTTTTTTGGCCACTTTTGTCTCCAAGGGAAGCATAGATTGGCAAAATATAGTCCCTCTTTCCCCTGTCACTCCAAAATAATATGAAATGCGGTAATTTGTCCCCCTTCTCCTCCAATATTCCATCAAAGTGCCTAGCTTTGACCAAATGAGGTCCTCCCCCCTTCTTTTTCTACGAAAATGAATGACGGATTTCCTTCTAATCCTAGTAGAAACATGAAAATGAAACATGTAATATTTTTAAAAAATAGGCTTACAGGGAGAAAGAAATCCTACACTAAAATTAAACTTAAAATGTAGAGAAATGACACATTTATATAGATTTAAGTAAATAGTATAATTATCATTAGCAATATTGCAGTGAATTTAAAAATAAAAATCTTTTTTTTTAGTTATTTAAGTAATTTTGAATCTAAAGTATTTATAACTTATTCCAGCTACCATGAGAATATTGTTTTAATCTTATAATACAATTAATTCACAAATATGATTAAATGTTTCGCAAAAAATTTTACTTTACGAGTACAGACATATGAAAAAATGATTTTATATGACAATACTAATATCCTCTTGCTTTTTATTCACCTAACTAACCCCTGAAATAACCTTACAAAATTACAGTTATTACTTCTATCGTGTGGTCATAAGCATAAACTTTTTTTTTAACTATTTAATCCAGTGTTTCTCAAACTTTCAATACTGGCGCCCCCTTTTTCAATCCAATTTTTTCCCCCCCCTTAACATTAATAAATTACTGAATGCAATAAAAATCCCCTTTTGCCCTAAAGTACAAAAACGATCTTAATTATAAACCGTGCAAATTAATAAATAATAAAAATTTTTTATATGTTATTTTTAATAAAAAAAAAAATTAAGTAAGGATAATTATAATGTTATTTTTCCTTTTTTGACTTTTTTAAAATTGGGAAAATATTGCAAAATGCGGGGGCTTTAGAAGACAAAATATAGTTATCAGCTAAAATAGAAAAAAAACTCAGAGGGGCAATTTCTAAAAAAACTTTGAAAAACTTTTTCTCTGAAAAAGGCCAATGGAAGTCGCTAATACTTAAAACTTGTTCTTAATTCGTATTAATAAGATAAGTATTAAATTTTTTTTTATATTTACCTTAAGTAATATATATTTTAAGTAAATTACTTTTTAAATAATAGGTTAATTATTTTATTTTTCTGTCTCTAATTTTAAATTGAAAAAAAATTGAGAAATAATATTTAATTAAAGATTTATTTCCTTCAAGCCCTTTTTAAAAGTACAAATGTCAAAAAAATAGCCTAATCTATGTTGCTCTTTTTCATATTTTACATCTGCCATCCTTGGGAAATTTCAGGGGTTAAACCCAACAGACATCTGCACAAAAAAATGTAAAATGTGTACTTCGTACAAATTTAGTCGTCTTGCCGAATGATACAGAATCTCTTGTGAATGAATTTTTTAATTCACGTTTAAATTTTAATTCACGGTATTAATATTTACGGTAGTGGGTTAAAACAAATTAAGACATATTTTTTAAAACACAGCGAGCCGACAATAATAAAGCATCTACAAAAACACAGATGAGGGGAAATTATAGCAAGTTACGAAATGTTGGGATCCATTTCAAAAAACTTCAGAAGGGCTCTCAACCGCCGAGATCTTCATAGATTTCACATCCCGTGACGAAATTAAAGGGGAATTTTTTAATAAATCACTCTTTTGAATTCTGGTTAGAGGTGGATGCTGAATTTTCTGCACTGAAAAACAAAAGCATTTCGTATACTATTACCATTTTAACAACATACCTTTGTGAATCCAGATTTTCTGCGATGGCTACTTTGAAGATAAAATATAGATCTGAGCTAAATATCAAAATAACCGAGTGTCAATTTCTAATTTTTAGCCTTCCTTTGAAAACTTTGCTCTGCAAGACAAGCCCATGGAAGTCACTGATAATTATTAAACTTGTTCTTATACTGGCTGAAGTACCCACTCTTATAACACGAGTTTATTTTTTAAAATATGATAATATATTATTCTTGATATAATAGCTTAATTGTAAGGAGAGTAAAACCAAGTGAATGACAATGTATACAAAATGTAAATGATTTATTGAAATGAATACTCATATTATAAACGGTTTTGAATGAACTGTAATTTTAAGCCTCGCAGAATTAGCATTTAGAATAAATGTTAGTAATAAAAAGAATATAAAATTCTAATGAATAACAATTGTGTTATTTTTTAATATTTAAAAGCGAGAAAGCCCGATCAGTGTGCACTCGATACTAACGTTAATGGTCGCGGAGAGTGATGCACCCAATTTTTTTTTATAATTATTTTCAATATACAAGATAAAAATCACAATTTCAGTGAATAATTTAACTAAGGGAAAATATACTTAATTTTTTTCAGTGATTTTTCAATTTTAATTTTTCTTTATAATATGAGAAAATATCCAATGAAACTGAACTAAATTGTTCCAAATGTGCGTGACCTTAATAAAGGACATTGAATCACAGACACTTTTTGCTAACATTATAGGAAAAGCTATTTGTAAGCAAAACTGTCACAATTTATTCACGTTTCTTGTAATTTTAATATCCTTTTGATGATCGACAAATATCCTGTTGAACTTTTCCTGTTTGTGTCCTTTTGACAGGGTGAAGTGCATTTGCGGTACAGTTATGGCTTCATATTTTCTTGATAAAGTTCTTAATGTGAAGTTATTGAAAATTTTCCTTTCGTTTCATGTTTATTGCTTTTCTCAAATTTACTTTCGCTAACATGATTACTATGCATTATTTTTCAGCAAGGTGTTTCCCTTGTTTGATCAGCTTCAATTCTCTAGAGAGATCACAGATGCCCACCTTTTTTTAGATTCTGCTCATTTACATTTATAAACCATAATCAGTCGTACAACATCACAATTAAACCACTCAAGTTATTCAGAGGGGGAAAAATGCAGCATGTTTAAGAAAATATTTTGAAAAATATTGGGTCGTGCTCGGGAACTCGGTCTAAACAAGTACCTTAATATTCTAAAAAAACGTTTGCCACTCCCAAAAAAGGAGATATGTTATCAATTCATTTTAGCTCCCATCAAGACTGTCATATTAGAGGATTCTCTGTCAAGGTCATTGGTAACAAATAAACAGTTTTCCCAGAATTAATGATTTTTGTATTATATGTTTCAATATACTCAAAATAAATCCCGGTCAATTAATCCTTCAAAGTGCCTTCACGTTTATCAATGTATCAAAAAACTCTTCACATTGTGAAAAGCGCAACAGAATTATATAATTTACAACTTCCCTAAAGAAAAGGGATGCTGGTAACCATACCAGTAAGTTCGAAAGCCAGCAAAGTAATATTAAGTTAAAAGAAACGTAATAAAAAAAAATCTCATCATCGTAGGATTACAGCAAAGAAAAACAAAATATTTTTTTTATTTAGTTATAGGATCAAAGATAGCTAATGAGCGTTCAAAGTAGAATCTTTTTTTTTTTATGACCTTTTTTTCACCAGATGATATATATAAATCATATCAATGTAAATCTGTATTTTTTTTATTATATCAGAAAGTATTTTGTTTTTTTTTTTCATTCCAGTAAATTAATTTTTTTTTAACCTTTTTATTTTCGATATGCTCGCGCCCCCCTTGAAGGGTTATCGCGCCCCTCAGGGGGGCGCGCCCCACAGTTTGAGAAACACTGATTTAATCTTTTATCGACCACAGTATGATTTACTGCAGTTTTTTTCATGCAATAATTTTTTAATCACTACATTTAAAATTAAGGGATATACATAAACAAAATACTCAACTTATGGAAATTTATTCTGTTAGAGCTAATTCATTAATTAAAGGTTTTCAGCTGTAGAATTAATTATGTACATTGATTACTTAAAATAAAAAGTCAAATCGTTTTCTAAGGTCTTCATTTACATACAAATAAAATAAGACACTTACCTTTTGACATTAACTATTTTTTCGGAACAAAAATGACAAGTATCACAATCCGCTGAAAACGCAATTTCTGCTATAAAACTATTCGCCTTCCTCACTAAAATACTCATTATACAACCCGTATTGTTATATATATTGGAAGAGCGCATTTAAAAGAATATTCCCGCTAAGTATCATCAGAGTATTCGTAAAAATCGTTATTCTATGAATTTTAAATTGAATGGTACTTATGAATACCATCGATAGATAAAGGGTTAAACACAGTCAAATTTTTGCTTGTAATAATTTATCGTTCATATCAATATATGTATTACTCCTATATTATTTATCACGATTAGTAGCAGTAAAGCACTGCATATGTACATTATCAATACTTCACGAATGGCCAAAGATTTTTTTGTATTTTTTCACGCTGGTGGAATTGATTAAAATGGCATTTTTATAAAATGTAAAGAAAAATGTTCTTTTAAATTTATAATGCCCCTTTCATAAAGCAGACTATAAAGAAAGAAAAAATGGCGGGTTTTTTGTCTTCTTCCATCACTTCTGGTACAGGTGCTGAAAATAATACATGATGATGAAGATTTTTCTTCTTTGGTAACTCTTTCCATACTTACTTTTTCTCCAATTCTTTCGCAGCAAATATAATTTTCTTATATGCCATACGCTTCCTATTCTATAGGATTAGGACGAACTCATTTTATCGCAGAAAGTTTTCACACTCCAATCTCTTGCTAATACTTTCACTACCGAAACAAATCTTCAATTGATTTGGGAGGCATTCTTTTTTTATCGTTAGCTATTCCACAGAATAAAAAGATAATAAATTTCCAAAGAATCGTATAAAATTATGTCTTATAATTTCACTTTAATTTTAAAAATCATCATATTCTTAGCTACACATAACACAATTAAAATAAATAAAACAATAACTAAAAAAATTTATATCTAGTATTCTTTGAAATTCTTATTCATGGTAGATTTTTTTTTTCATGAGGAATGAACTAAACATGAGTTCTTATTGAAATATCATTTACTTGCACCACTTTTTTTGGGAAAAAGGAACACTTGCAATAATTACAGGATCATAAACTGCTTAAAAACTAGTTTAAACATTATATTGTTTTCTTAGGACTCTGGATAGATGCTCTCTTTAATAAGTAAGTATTTATTACTGAACCGAATAACAAGTAAAGAAATCTGTAGATGTTTCCGAAATGATATTCAAAACAATATCAAGTAAAGAAATCTGTAGATGTTTCCGAAATGATATTCAAACAAAGACAGAAAATAAACAGTAAACTAGTCATCAGAAACAAAGATTGAGCTATAAGCTTCGAAATGATTCATTTTTTTGCGAAAAATACTGAAAAAGTAACGTATTTTAAGCAAATATTTAAAATATGAGGTAATGGTTTTGTAAGCATTCATCATATACTAAAACAATACTTTTAAATGTTTTTAATAACTTTTGAAATTTTCGAAGCATAGACGAATTCTTGGTATCACACAAAATGTTCAATTTGAAATGAAACATATATATATTTTCCTTTTTTAAAAGATTTGAAATTTAAAGTTTAATCTTCTTTTTATGCATTTAAATATCTATAAATGAAAAATTTCATATTCCATAAGGGGTCGAACTCGAATGATTCAAATAGTGGTTCTCGTTTTTTATCGATATATATATACAAATAAAAAACTCAATTCCTGACAGTTGCATGATAAAGACAAACACGTGTTCTCCATTGAATTAAAAACAAACATTAAAATAATTGTACTTGTTGCTCTATTTGTAAAACTTGGGTAAGATTTCTAATTCTATAAAGGGGTAAAAATACCCAAATGTTATAAAAAATAAATTTCTTCAAGGCATTTTAATTTTTTTTTTACAAAAAAATCTTATTATATACATTTACTTTTAAATAAAATGCATTTTGTCTATCTATGTGCATTATTGTTGTTTACAAATTTATATTTTTTAAGAGAGAGTTTCTGAATAGATAAATTAAATGTACCTGCAAAACAAATGAACTGATTTCGTTACAAAACAAGTTACTTAATCTTATAGTGACTATGATGTCACGTGTGAGTTTTTAAATGATTGCAGAAACACATGGTTGCTATTATCAAGTAAATTCATTATGATGTAAATACGAAATTAGCCGCCTTATTCCTCCTAACCTGAAAGAAGTGATTGTAAATTAATAGTTCCACAGCTATGGGATTATTAAATAAGCCAGTTATACTCCTTGCTGCTGTTGTTGAGATTTGATAAATGACACTCCTCGAGATACAGATTTAGAAATAAAACGATTCCATCTCATTTTATTGATGCATTAGTATCGTCAATAATTTAATTAGAAGCATTAGGAGAAAATAATTTTTTTTATGAGACTAGCATTTCAGGAAAATTCATCATCATGATTCCTGAAAAAGATTTAAATATGGGGATTTACTTCATTGATTGGGGGGAATATGTCTGCGTATCTAGAAAAACAAATAGGAATATTATATTTATGATAATGCAAGTGTGATATTATGATGTATCGGGAGGAGATAAAGATTTTAGAGTAGTAGTTCTTAAACTATGGTCCGCTGATCTCTAATGGTTCCACAAAAGTCTTTCATTTAATGTTGAAATTTCTCTCTTTACAGAATCTGAAAGGTCTGGATTTAAAATTGAAAAAGTGTCCCATCCTAGACATAATCCCTAAATTGCCTTCAGTAACTCTTTAAATCATTTAACTGTGTGTTAAAGCCTGGGAGGTGTGTTTAAAATCTTAGGGTTCTATACTGTCATGCTGATACATACAGTCAGCCAGTGGGATTGGAAATCTTAGAACCACTGCCTTAGAAAAAAAGTCTAAATGCGGAAATTTTAATTTATTTTCCGAAATTTAATGCAGAATAATTCAAAAAACTTTCGAACATTTTTTGTTTCTAAGAAAATATACCAATATCACTCATATCTCCTTTTTTTTTGTCATTGACAATGTTTTAAAATTACGAGATTGATCGCCTCAATCCCTTGTGCAGTTTTCTAGTGTTATATTGGTACAACTACGACTCCCTCACAGATTTATTTTTTGATAGTTAAGTATCAATAAATACATGTACAATGGTAATTCTTATATTATTTAAAATACTATAGTTATCTAAGCATTTTACTAATCACTTATTCCTGCTATTATGGTCTCATCGATTCATTAGTAGACTGTCTGATTTAAGTATATAGAACTGATACTTCTTGCTACAAATTAGGCTAATCAATCAATACATTAATATTTATATTCCAATTCAAAAGTGCGTCATTGTTTCCTAGTAGCTGTGGTTACAAACTCATGACTAGTATTGTAAAGTAGGGATTTTGAGCCTTCGTGTCACTGAAGATTCATGTAGAATGGCTGTTGCATATTAAATCTTTCTAGGATAAATGTCTTCACAGAAGAGAGGGGCATGCCGGTTAAGGTGACGTCCTCGTCTCTTAGTAGAGCTCAAAATACAAAACTGTCAGTAATGCATTCTTATTAATTCGTATGGTGAGTTAACGGAAACACTATCATCCATTGAACATATGCACGAATAAAGATTGAAAGCTTTGTTCGTATGTGTGGCTCATGCTCACATGTTATACATATATACGTAAGCTCATGAACATTTAATAGTCATTGCATAATGACCACATGTCTATTATAGAAAAATTTTATTTCACTTCCAAAACCCCCAACTCTTGGCAATTCATTAGCTTGAAATTATGGTATACACTACGACGGAAAAAAACCCTAAATCCAAGAAAAAAATATTGTACAGTAATGAAATGTGGGCAATGTCATTGTATAGTTAACACGTTTAATTGATTAAATTTTCAAGATCGTATGTTAACTTAAGCTCAAGAAAATGCATTTCAAATGTGAAATGCTGTTATATTAATAGCCACTGTAACCTCCAGAATTTTGAATGCAAGCCTGAAATCATGCATGCGCTGTGTCATATAGGTGGCGAATGTCATTTGTGGCATGGAGTTTCATGCTTGTTGTATTCATTGTGTCATTAGTGAACGGTAAGTGCTGGCTGTGGATGGTGCTGGAGTTGTCGTCTACTGATATCACATACATGCTCAAGTGAAGTTCTATCTTGTGATCTTGCAGGCCAAGGTAGCATGCCAAAACACTGTAGAGCAAATATTGCGTTACAACAGTGGTGTGAGGGTGATCGCTGTCCTATTCCGAACTTCCTTCTGAAGATTGTTCATGAATGGTGGGACTGTAGTTTAAATTGCCAGATTGACGTACACATTTGCAGTTTGTGTTTTGGGGATAACCACAAGAGTGCTCATGCTGTCATAGGAAATTTCTCCCAAGACTATGACTCTAAGTGTAGGTTCAGTGTATCTAAGCTGCAGACAGTTTGGTTGCAGATGTTCCCTTGGCCTCCTTATGACCAACACACAACCATCACTGGCTTCAAACCAGAACTTGCTTTCATCAGAAAACGCAATATGTCTCCTCTCCGTTCTACAATGAGCTTTGGCTTGACACCACTGGCGTCGCAAACTGCTATGGCTTGGAGTCAGTAGAATACAGGCTACAGGATGCTGGCTAAGGTCTGTCTTTGAATTAACTGATTTCTAATTTTAATTTGTTCACTGTCATACCAAATGTAGCTGGTATGCCACGGCCTACTAATTGCTGGCCAGCGATTTTTCATTCCACAACCCTTACATCTTTTCAATTACTGCTCAGAGAACAATGGTACATTTGCAACTCTACCAAACACTGCATTTCTGAAATCAATATTCCTAGGTTGCGAGCCATAATAATTCTTGAAATCTGATTAACAAAAATCGGCCTTTCCCGTTATATTACTAAATCCTTTAAATGAGAAGAAAATGCATGGTTACTTTATGTACCCAAACATCAACTACGCGTACAACACGGTTCTGCCTCAGATAATGTTCTAGATGAGGGTCATCGTATAATACAATGGCTTTAAAATTACGTAAAGAAATAAATTAAACCAAGTTTAAAATATATGTATGTGTTTAATCCCAGGGACAAAAAAGAACAAATAAATATATATACTATGACTAAAATTTGGAAAATATTCTTAATTAAATACGCTGTTGAACGTACCGATTGTAGAATAAAGAAATTACATCTGACCCTTGTTTCCTAGAGAAAAATTGGAAATTGTTTCTTTTACATACTCGGATTTACTGGGATTCTAGAAAAGACAAAATCTCCTTTACTTTACGTATTAATATTGCAATAGTTTCATGAAGAAAGAAACTTGCTTTCTAAAAATAAAAAGTTGCTGAAAAGTTATCAGTTGCTATTGATAAAAATAATCTTCCTTGTTAATGAAACTCAACTTGTTTCGAATGCTCTCATTCTAAATTAATTACAAGTGTCTAACTTACTACTCTAAGAAAGAAGTAAATAAAATTTCATCATTTAATAAAAAGTCAACTTTCCTTAGCATTCTATCCATTTGTATACCTAGCAACGCATTTTTAACAACTTCTTAAAAAGTCCAGAAATTTAAAATGATGGATGCATGCTTTACAAAAATCCTTCCATCAATTTCTAAAGAAGTATTTTTACAGAATGGGGTAAGAATAATAACTTCTTTTGTTCCACGAACTGACGCTCATGTGAAAGATTTTCTTGGAACAGATGCTATGAAAGCACTCGAAAAATGAGTTAAGCTTCCACTCAGAAAGGTTTTACAACATTTTATTATATGAGAAAGCAGAAAAATTTGGAGAAGTAATTATTACAAACGGACCAAAGAATTCCTGCTTTCTTCAATTTAGAAGCAATCTATTTTTTTCCAAAGCGATAACTTCATCAACCAATAAATTGACTTAAAACATTTTGTTCCACATTCGGACTGATATTAAGCGATTTTTAAATTTTTTGTTTTACCTTTGCCACAATTTTCAAGATGATTTGCAATTACTTCTAAAAATATAAAAACTTGCATGTAGAATTCCTATTTTTCCTTTAACATATAATTAGATGAACAACTAAGAAAATTAAGTTCCATCTAAGTACTATATAATGGAAAAATCTAATATTTCAAAGTGTTCTATCACTATTTATATGGCTGAACAGTGCAAAGAAAATATTATTTCACTCACTCATTCCATTCATGTGACAAAATATGGAAATATTAATCTGGTAGAAATATTTTTCATAAGTGTATTCAATATTTATAATTTTGTATAATTTTTCTTGCATGTGAAGGAAATAAAAATTCAATTATGTAGTATTTAGACATAATAATAAAACATTAAAAAAACCTTTTAAAAAAATAATGAACAACGGTTTTAAAAATTGCTGTAAATAAAAGTTATTTGAATCTTTATCTCAGCAGTACCCAACCGGTGGTCCGTGAAAAGAATTTTAATGATCCGCTGAAAAATTGGGAAATTACATTTTTACGAAGACTCAGTTTATATAATGGCGAGTAACAAAACGTATCATGGAATATGGACTATACTTTTCTTAATTTGAGAAATTTTCAGCTACTTTTGCAGGTGTATCAAGCGACATTTGAAAAAAATTTTTGGCAACCATGGTCAACTGGTGGCATGACACTTCACTTTGTGGATATTGCTTTGTTTTGCCTGTGAAAGTCAATGAATTTAGATGCAAATGCAAGCATAAATGTAAATGTGATAATATGGTTATAGTGGCCAATCATACAATGGTCAATTATACTAGTGGTCATATTGTAGTCAACCATATTAGTGGTCTGTTAAATACAAATTATATTTTAGTAGCTCACGAAATCCTTAAGTTTTGCGATCGCTGTTTTATAAAACATATGTTTCATGTTCTTTTTTCCTTCTATCTTCAGTTTTTCTTTTCAGAAATTAAGTTAGCTATTTTCAAACAATATAACGGTTAACTGAATGTAATATTTATGAGATGATTGTATGAGTTGAAGGAATGCTTAAATGGATACTTATTATATGTAAAAAAAAAACTTCTGCGAAAGAGTAACGTTAATAACAATATTACATTTTAATAAATACTCAATGGATGATATTTTGAGTAAAAATTTCAAAGAGAGGTGTTTTTTTATCGTTGATGATATAATTTTATCTATTCTCTTATATAAACATGAAAGTGAAGAATATTTTTAACATTGATATCTTAAAGAGACATTACGTTGATTGTTAGCAAAGATGTAGCATTTGCAAAATATCATCCACTGTCGTTTCTACAACCATTGCAATCTGGCTAATTATTTCGTGTGTCCAAAACATTCAAAGAAGCCACGTTCTGTAAGAAACAGCTTAAACCTTATATTTCAAACTTATTTAGTTAAAATTTCAATTATCATCTCCATTTTTATAAAAGAAATTTTTTTAAGTAAGAACAATACGTCAGCCCACTCCTTTTAAAGGAAAGCTGGTAAAAAGAGTTTCTTACCTGCTTATTCAAAGGATGTTTGTTTTAAAACAACATTGTTTACGTCCATGATAGTGCTTCTCAAACTTTCAATATTTGCGAACCAATTTTCAATCATAATTGTCATCCCCCTTTTGTAATAACAATGCACTTTGACACTAAAAGCTACAATATAATCAAGCTAAATATTTTCTATATGATAAATCCATGGGGGATAGTATATAGTAATTATTAAACGAGTTTTTAACTTGGTATTGAGATAAATTAATTGCCAAACACACTGCGTAGTACGGATAGATTTGTAAGTATATAATATGGCATAAATGTGTACTTTATTTTCTATTATATCAAATTGTATTTTGTTTTGCTACCTTGCGGTAGATTAATAATTTATAAATAAACTTTTGCTTTCGATTTTTATATGATTGGGCCCATCACGTACAGTTAACATCCGTCCCAATGGTGTAACGTACACCCCCACAATCTTTACATTACGGGGGCAGGATTTTAGGGAGGGATAAAGTCCAAACGCCCCCAAGTATATATCTTTTGTAAGATCCAGCTTGGAGCCTAAAACCTGATTTTGCCTCAGAGGAGGGGGCTAAAATTATTCATCGCGCTACTAACGCCTCCCTAGAATGGGGCACCCCACAGTTTGATAAACTCTAATTTAGCGCATTCTAATCTCTCTCTTCCAAAATATAGTTTGCCAAAGAATTCATACAGTTTATACTATCTCATGCAGCAATTATATCAATAAATACATAAAAGATAACTGCAGCGGGTGTGTATGTATTTTCAGATTGTAGTGAGTCGTAACATTTAATTTATATCGAGCAAATATTTATGTAAACTAGTAAAACTCCTGAGGGTGGAGTTTTTCGCAAAACCTCTGTTCTAGCTGATCTCTACTCCATGAAATTAAAACGTCTGCTAAATTTGTAGCCTGTACGTCTAACAGTTCAGAAACGGGAATATTTATCAAAGTACAACACCCCATTAACCACTTTGCAACCCCCCTGGTGCCTATTTTTGTAAATTTTCTTTTATAGCGATCTCTACTCCATAACAGGAACACGTCTGACAAATTTCCAGTATGTAAATTCTATAGTTCGAAAACAGAAATATTTATCTATAAGGACTACAATTGGGATAAATTTTCATTAAAAACCCTCTTTTGTAGCGATTCTCTACTCCATGAAAGGAAGATAACTGCCAAATTCCAAATCTGTTGGTCTAATAGTTTTGAAACATGAATATATTTTAATTGCAATTTGCATTAAATTTGTAATTATGTAGCAAATATATTTTAATAATAATTTGTACAAGACTGAATTAAACTATTCACATTCTTCGAAAGCTAATATCTATATTTTCAGAATTCTTGTCTTATGAAATCAATTATTTGATTCAACTCATGTCACGTCATTGTCATATGATGACTTCAATAACGTGGTTCCCTCTAATCAGTTCCAATGTTCATGTAACATCAGTCACATGATGAATGCAATCACACGTGTTCCCAACTATTCAGTTCATACACTTCGCTGCTGCCAACTTTTGCTTTGTGCTGAAACTTTCTATTAAAAAATAAAAAGTTGTCAACAATAATAACATACATAGGTATACAAAATCTATTTGATAGAAAATTCTTTGGTAAGAATTTTTTTTGAAATTTTGAATAAAAAATATTGAAGAATCTCCATACTTGAACATTTTTATCTAATCATCCTGTTTGAAACATTATATAAATTTTACAATAAGAACAAGTCTGTTATCAGTTTTGAATTCAATGCAAAACAATCTTGTGATTTCGTGTATTATACCAAATGGTTTGAACTAGTTGTTTTTCTGAGAACTCCTTCGCCCGAGGAAAATTACACGATTTGCTCCCCAACGCCACCGTTCTTCACACACGGACTTGTATTTATTTGGTGTATTAAGAGAATAGAAAAGGCAAAAATAAGTAAATCCATCGTTGAATTACGTAGTAGTTTGTTAAGGTTGTGCAATTAAGGTCTTCGGAATAGTTGAAATTAAAGCAGCGCAAATCAAAGAATCGAATTTCAAAAAGGCATACCAGGGATCCGTGGCTGTCTGGCATGTCGACCATAGTGCCGCTGAAGACCCTCTGGGTTGAGGCTACCCATGCAGGTCAAACCTATTGGGGCTCAATGTCTTCCCGTTGTTGTAGTTAAGAGAGAGGGGTGTTAGCGCAGGTGTGGCCCTCGCCACTTGACCCAAGTTCAAAATTACAAGATCTGTCACCAATAGACGTCAAATTGCTTTATAATGTTATAGTGAGACAAATCCCTTTCTCCCTGTCGGAAAGGCATATTATATACCTACGGCATTTCAGTGGATAAAAGAGCATTCGTTGGAATTTTCATAGGTGTGGATTTTTCATTGAATGCAAGAATTAAGATTCTTGTTAATAGTTCATACAGAACAGGGTTGGCAAAACAATGTGCAATTTACTGCTTGAGAATAATTGAAAATGGAATGATAATCCATAAAAGATGATATTATTTGTGTCCCCATTGCAATGAAACAATTAGTATTATATCATGATGGAAATTGTGTGTGCAAATACAATTGCACACACACACAAAATCTTCTACCGTTTGAAAAAGAGCAACGAAATGAAATTTCTTTTGTAAGTGTAAAAGAAAATCTTTTAAGGTATATGCAACCTTCTCCATAGCATGCAGAATGTATTTATAGAAAACAAACATTTATGAGTTTTTGTCATCCACAATATTACGAAATAAGCGTAGAGTGAAAATTGAAAATTGAAACGTAAAATAGTATTCTTCCATTTTCCCATTCTGTTAAGTGTTATGCTTAGTTATACTCAATAACAACTTTGTGATTTCTTAAGGGGTTAATAATCAATAAACAATTTTTATCCATACACACACTAACATTTAATCATATACAAACAATTAAACAAGCTATAATTTTAATAGCAAAGTATTATAAAAAAATATAAGAAAGATGATACATACCAAACTAGTTGTAATCAAATTGCAAAATGTTTAAAAGGAACTAAAGTAAGTTATATTTTATTTACAAAAAGTAATAATAGTAATAATAATTGTTATTTTTTTACAAATGAATTAATACTTTTTTTAAAGAAATAATGCAAATGACTAGAGTTTAAATTCATTCAAAGCACTTAGATATATGGTTGTGATAACGGTCAAATTAGAGAGAATAACGTTATATTAAATGAGATAACGAATGTAGTGAAATAATAGAAATTATGTCCAAATACGGGAATCAAATTTAAATAAGCAGTCCCGTAAAAACACTTACTTAGCAAAAATTGACTTTTGGACCATAATTTGGTATCCACTTAGCATAAAAACGCTTTGGTATAAAATATTCAAAGAAGAAGAAAAAAATAATGAGTCCCTATACCTTAAAGCAAATTATTAGATTAAAATGAAAGGTGCAGGAAGGATATTAAATTAAAACGAAAGGTTTAACGCTTATATTATCCATAATAAAAATGTAATATCTGACGTCTTAGCTGCATTGCATTCAATCATATATCATAGCTTCAATCTCCAATTTCAATATCCCTTCGTAATGGCGTCAGCTTTATTTGCATATTTTTTTTTTCTTTTTACATAATTAACAACAAAAAGATCTTTACATTTTGATGTTTTCTTATAAGCTCATCGATTTTACTTTACTTAATTCAAGAAAATTGTTTTAAATTGTGTGCATAAAATTAATCTAGAAATAAACAACGGACACATTTAAATAATGGAGCATTATTAAGACATAAACATTTTACGAATAAACCGTTTAAAGCTTATGAGTAAGTTATAAACGTTAAGATACGGATGGATCTTCTGTGCCTGACCTTGATGAAGGTGGTCATGGAATCTATGTTATTTACCCAAATGGTGAACTTGAACCCTTTGAAATTCTCACGTGTAAAATTTCCTCAGACCTTACATACGAGCTTATGGACATTAAAAGAGTTTTAGATAAGCACCACATGAGGGAAATTGAGAGTTCCAGTGGCGCTCTCAAACTCTAGATCTGCGCTTCAGGCGATTCTGGGAAAAAACTCTCAACTGATATGTTTGCCCTTATAAACAGAGTAATTGCAGCCCTACATTGCAGAATAACACCAGCAAAGAATTTGCACTTTGCAATGAATCCCGGCTCACATAGGCATCTTCGTCAATGGACAAGGCTGATAACCTTGCCAAGGAGACTCTAAATTCTCCTCAACTTTCCAATAGCTTTACCCTTACCGATGCTGATGCAATAGCCAGACGTGAACTCATCTCCTATACAGTTAACCCGCGATCACTCGAGCGGGGTGTTCTCTACACCCCAGCAACAAGAAAAGCCTCCTACAATTCTAAAAATAATGCGCAGAGCCACGATTTCTTCTGTAGCTGCCCATTTTAAGTCATTGAACCTTCACACCTGATGTAATCAATCTCGCTAGGACGATTGGAATGTAACAACCTTCAAAAGTTTATTTGGGGTGCTGAGAACACCCCGCGAGTGATTGAGTTATATTTTTGTACTCGAATGATCTAAAATAGAATACATTTTACTCTTTCCGTTTACATTTTTTTTTTAAATATGTTAATATGCATGCATATTTTATTTAAAATTTCAATGGTTGTAGCATAAAAATAATATAATTCTGTAAAATATTTGTAAAATACAATTTATTTAAAAAAAATTTCAAAACGTTTTCTAGAAATTATGACAAAAACTCCATGAGAAAGGGAGAAATAGCGACTTTGTCGTCTATTAGATACTGTATCAACAGATTGACAAAATGAACTAAGTGAATTCGATAACTGTGTGATTTCGTAAACAAAGTTGGAGAGATGAAATTTAAAATCATAAATTTTTGTAATACAGGTGGTGTTGATACCACTGATGAAATGTGCAGTATATATATTATGTATCGCGAATATGTAACCTTTGGCCATTGTGCGAAAATTTTATCATCTACTTAATACTGCAGGAATTAATGCTTCCTTTGTCTATCATTCGGTTCTTCCTGAAAATAAATGAGACATTCAATATTATTAGAGGAGATTAGGGAAAGGATCTTGTGCAGCCACAGTGGGATATGAGATCGGATTTCCCCAAAACCCTTTAAAAAAACACTCAAAAGAAGCTTTGCTGACACAGAATATATTAAAAAGAGCATTAATCCCGCTAAAAAAGGGGTGTTGCGCTGCTTGTTCACGGGTAAAAGTAAAAATTATTTGTTTTTGTCTTCAATGTAAGAAAAATATGTGCTTAAAGCATATGAATACAGTCTGCTCTGAATGTTTGAAAAATGATTAAAATATTATTTTTTTACTTTTTATACTATCCTTATCATTAATTATAAAGTATATTTATTACTGGTATATACGTTTTACTTGTGGTTTATGAAAAATATAAAATTGTGTACTTCAAAATGAAAATTTTGTGGTTTAGTTTAAATTAATGCTAGTCTCATTTGAATGCAATAAATTTAACAATTTTTTTTGTATAATACAAAACCTCTTATACTTCATTAAATATATATCATAATTGACTTAAAAGTTTTCTTATTTAAATACACCTGTTAAGAGAGAGTTTGGGGGTGCTCTACACCCCGCGAGTGACGACGGTAGAAAAACAGGCGCGAGTGACCGCGGGTTAAGAAGTAATTCCTTCTAGAACTTAATTGTCACTGTGTAATTCTACCCCTCATAGATCGATTACGTCAGACAATTTAAAGGGATAAAAATACTCCCTGATAGCCAAAGAAGTTACAATACTTGTCCTCACTGTTCTGATATTCAACTTTTTTATTCATATCTTTAACTGTCCTTTTATATTTTCTAAACTCCACAACATTGACCATCAATTGCTTTATTCCCCAAAGGTCTCCTATATTGCAAGGGCTGTTTTGGATGTCTTTGGCTAAATTTTATTTCATTCATCTACTTGGACAAGACAACAACAACAAAATAAACGTTCATATTCCATTTTTATTGACACAATCATTTTATAGAACAATATTAAACATGATTATGTTCTAAGTAATTGCTCTCACGCTGTTTCATTAAAATATCAATCAATTTCAAAATTAGAAGTTTTACCAAGAGTTTTCCATTAAGAAAGACAAAATGAAAATAACCTGAAAAAATATTACTGCATTTTATGACGAAAAAAGAAAAGTAGTTGTTTTAAATGAAAAAATTTAAAAATTTTTCAAATAAAAAGGCCTTAAAAAGGGTAATAAAAAAAAGAATAAAAAATTTAAAAGAAAAGATGACTATATCATGATTGTGTTCTCCGAGAAAAATAATGATTTGAATATATATTTATGTATCTATTAAGAACGAGTTATCTCTAAATTTATGGAAAAATGTAACTTAAAGCACTCCGATATATTAAAATAAAGATCAATAACTTTTGCTAACTAAAATATTAGCAAGTTAATTTTTCACATTATGTAGTATTTTGATTTTTTTTTTAAAAAATTCGATAATGTATATGATTTCTCAGAAACAATTTCAACTCATTAATATTCTCCATTTGGAATTGAATTTACAATGTATCGTATCTCATAATAAGAAACATATGGCTTCAAAATATTATAAATATCCATATACATAAGAATATATGTAATCAATATGTAATTGAATTAGGTGAAACCAAAAAAAAAAAAAAAAAACAATGCATAAGAGAATAATTTTAGTAATTTTATTTATTTTTTAACAGAAGATTTATTGAATAACATTTGAAAAAAATATGATTTAGAACATAAATTTTTAATCACTTTCGGTTTTGTAAATAACTACTTTTATCAACACAAGTGAGTGATAAATATACACATACATGAAAAGAATTACTATTCATCTAATCCATTAAGGAAAAGAAAAAATCACTTTGGTAAAAGAATATTTGCAAAATGCTCATTATGGACGGAGAAGACTCGAAAGTATATGTATATATATATAGTTGCTATTAATACTTACTTCAAATTACTTCAAATCAAGTTTTTCCTTATTAAATGAGGATTAGTAATTACTTTATTGTTTTACTTTCTATTTTTTTTTCCTCATAAAGTCATATGAGTTGTGTAAAAAAAGAAAAGAAAAAAAGAATCTCGATTACAGAGGGCGGTTAGCTATTGTCAGGATTTTACACGAAAGTGGTCTCAATTGATAATTTTCTGTATTTTGCCAAAAGTGCATTAAAAAAAATTCAAAGATATGCTGGATTAAAAGATTTTGTCTCTGTTGATTAATATTCGGTACTAACAATGAGGGTTTCAATACATGGTTAATTGATTAACGATTTAAATCGGTTTTTGATTGGTACAGCTTGATTCAAAATTAGTGCGACCAATTTTGAAAGCTTATATCTATTCATGGTAAATTTGTGTCGCTTTACTGTCAGTTATATTTTATAAAGCAAACGTTTAAATTACCAATTTAATGATTTTTATCAATGAGAAAAAATTATGTCTCGAAAACTATAGATCATTAAACCCGAAATGAAATCTTACAATTTTTGAAGGATGATTGCTGAAATTCTGTTAGAAATTAAACATTCAAAAATCAGAAAAGACATTTTTGTGATGAGTTACTACCTAAACTTCGAAAAAAAAAATTTCCCTTTGGGTCAAAAAAGCTGCGGGGGAAAATATGTGAAAAAAGGGTCCTTAATGAAAGAGAAAATAAGAAGTTGAAAAGATTTATCGCGGGTTTTTGGCATAAAAAACCTAAAAAAAACTATAGATATAAAATCGACAATTTGTCGTCAGATTAAAAATTTGGTTTGGGAAATTTTTTTTTACCGTAGATAAACGAACAAAACGTTTTGGCCCCTCTGTATTTAGTACAAAAAGGTAGAAAAAAAAAAACATGATAATTCTGATGAATCACAGTTTCATCTGTCATTCAAAACGGGCAAAACGAAATTCAATATATTCCAAGCAAAAACAAAATGCAAGTTTGCCGTCAGGTTTTATGGTGGGACGAAAATTCCTCTCTTTTTACAAAACCATTTTTGTAGAACCAAATTTTGGGGAATTAGTGCTACATACATCGAATAAAGCCAAACACTTGATATAAAATAAGTGGCCTTATCCTCAAAGAAAGTATGTTTTCACCAACATTCACCCAAATCATACTGCAAAATCAAATTTAAAAACTGAAAAATAAAAATAAATTTTTTCCTCCTGAGAAATGACTACCACCCTCCCGACTCTGTTCCTTGCGATTATTTTTTATCTGTCCCCGAAATGTAATTAAATATTCGAAAATAAGAACAGTTTAAGGGGTTCAAAAAGGAAATTGAAAAACCCCCAAAATGATCAAAATGCTCTTTTTGGTTGTCCAAAAAATTTATTTAAAGGGATAAACAAAGGAAACTACATTGAAAATTTCATGAAAATAACTTAAATTTAATACAAATTTATGATGCCTGAAATTGGACAAAATTATTTATGAATCACCCGTTGTTAGGGGTAGAATGGATGAATGCAAACTGTCCCATTCTAAGTTTACATAATGTTCTAGTGGAAAAGTTTGGGTTATGTTCCATTTAAAAATCTACCTTCATCGCTCCCCAAAATTCTAAAAGGGAAATTTGCAGAACCACGATTTTTTTTGTAGCTGCAATTTTAGGTCAGAACTTTCAGGTCTGATAATCCCCTGAACGATTGGGAAAGTTATGACCTTCAAAAGTTTATCTGGGGATCTGAGAACTCCCCCGGGAAATTAGCTATTTTAAAATCGCCTGAATGTTTGGAAAATGATTAAAATTTATTTTTTTTACTTTCTACATCATTATCTCATTCATTATAAAAGTACATTCATTTTGGTTTTATTTTTTTACTGGTTTATGAAAAATATAAAATTATGTGATTTAAAATGAAAATTTCGTGTTTAGTTTAAATTAATGTTAGTCTCATTTGTATGCAAAAATTTAATAATTTTATTTGTATAATACAAAAAACATCTTGTACTTTATAAATATTATCATAATGACTTAATTTTGTTTTCATAATTAAATATACGTGTTAAAATTTTTGGGGGGTTCTTACACCCGCAGTCGAAATAGGCACAGGCCGCGGGTTAAACAAGGGAAATCGAAGCCTATATCGTGGTTTCCGAACTCGGGCCGCGGACCAGTAAAATCAAATAGTACTAGGCCGCACAAGGAACTTTAAATTACTTTCTTTTCATCTACTGCGTTGTATTTCTCTGGGATGTGTGCGGCTTTTTATGGATATCACATTATACTCTATGTTAAACAATGTGGCGTATTGGGTACGAAAACACAGTCAGGCTAGAGATACATATATACATACTTACAGGAACATACTCAATCGCCATCTTGCACTGGAAGCACGTTTTTTTTTTTTGCTCTCTGCTTCCAGTCGAGATCCTAAAACGGTCCTCCCGCATGTCCTCTGGTGCAGTCTATCTCCGAACGCGGGGGGAATAGATTTCAGGAAACTCTTACCCCTACTATCTCAGGCAATAACACTATCCTATCTTAGTCTCTGACATCATTATCTGGTTTTCACATTTTTTAGTGTAACTGTATTTTATTTTCAAATAATTTATAATGAAATAAAACAATCCTCAATCAAATATCAACCCTTTGGACTCTGTTAAGTTAAATTATTTTTTTTTTCCGAAATATCTGCGACAGCTTAAATATTTCTATGAAATTCAATAACCTTTAATAAAGATTTGAAAGCTGCCAAAATAAGCTGAAAGTGTAGAAGTTATTAATTATGTTCTATTTATGGTTAAGATTAAAGTGTCTAGGTAACTTTTTGTAGGATAACGAACAAGAGCTTATTTTGAGATTAATGGATTTCATTTACACAAAAAAAGGAGATCGAAATTTTTAAGTTGGATAAAATTTATATAAAGTATCATAAAAAAATACCGTATTATTTTATCATAAAAATTCCCTAAATTTATAAAACGGCTTGTTCGAGGGATTTATTTTTAAAGGTATTAGGTATTTGAAAGGAAAAAGTATGTGAAGAGGAAAAATATTTTAAAAACGAGCCAACAATTGATAAAACAAAAAAATAATCTATTTTAAAACGGAGCAATCTTTTAATGGATGATTAAATAGCTCGGAACACTTTGAAAGAATTCATCACACAGATTTTTAATGTTATTAGTTGAAAAAGATCACTGGGAGTATCAGCCACATAATTGGAAAATAACCTAAGCACTTACAAAAAGGTGTGCGATTCTTTCCTTGATTACTGTCATTAATCAATCGTGTTTCAGTTCAAATATATGAATAAACTACAACGCATTGTTTTTTATTACATTCATGAAAAAGAATCATTTTCGCTTGCAATAGTTTCAATAATGTATTTTACTGAAAGAGAGCACAGTATGTGTTTTCTCAGAGGAGAATAAATTCAGTCTTTGATTCGGCTGTTCTGATCTAACACGAGAATGTTTGCACGTGTATGCTTCAAGGCATCCATGAAAAAGCCAATGTGGTTATTATTGTACAATCAGATGAGCTGTGTGACACATTGTGAATAATATTATATGCGATGACAGCTGGGCCTGTGTTCACATTAATGGAATATAAATTCTCTAATGTTCAGATTTAAGTGTTGCTTTTGGTTATACTCGCACATCCTCTTATACAGACGACAACGTTACGGGCCACCACACAGAAGCTGTCTAAGATTGTTTAGAAAGCGAGGGTATTCACACAGGGTCTCGTCTGACATTTACATTCCCTGAATTTAAATCCAACTGAAAATATTTTAAGTGTTTTAGCCCAGTGGTCAAGCTGTGTTTTGCGAAATCTTGGGGTTACATGAGAATTCCTCATACTGAAAAAAATTCTGCAGCCATTTATAAAAACCAATAGAAGTCCATTTAAAATAAGGAATATTAAAGCGCTTTAAAGGAGACATCCAATAACTATTTACTGTACATAATCTTTCGCTAGCGATCCTCCAATCCATATCATAGGAATTAACGGTGCCTGGAGAAGTAGCGTCCTTGGTGGTAGGAAACAGCCTGATAGGTCGTTGGTACGTAGAGAGAGGGCGTGGCTACGAAGCACTTGGAGAAACAAATTTTGGGGTTGGAAAAAGTCCATCCTGAATGGTAGAGAAGCTTGTCTTGTAATTGGTTGGGGGTTAGAGTGATCTGGCTCTAGATTGGCTGCCCTGAAGTTAGTGAGAAAAAATAATTGAATGGGAAGATTGCCTGTGTGGGTATACCGTTTAAATTTAAAAGTAAGCAAAATGTAATTTTAAAATTTTTTTAAGTAATAATATTAAATTTAGAGGTCATTTGCCAACAGGCAAATGAAACAAATGTAACGACGGATTGTAGAGTCAAGGGGAATTCTCCTTGGCCTTTTGGTGTTGTCTTGAGGTACATAATTTTCCAGATTTAGAATGTGACAATTATTAGTAAGTGGTAAGAATCAAAAATTTAGTTGCTAGTTTCTTAATAAAAGTTTTAAAAGCCCAAAATTTTTAAGAGTTTTTGTATATATCTGAATTTCTCATGTACATATTTGTATTAACAATCATAAGAATAGTTTTATTTTGGGAAATTTCAAGCATTTTTATATTAGTATTAGCGGCATATCCCACACAGGACAACTGTAACTCATTAATGGGGCATAACGGCTGTGTAGAAAGTACTTTATTTTCAGTAGTCTTGTGGAATTCCGGCAAATTAAGGGGTATATTAACCTTACAGCATTCCGGAATTTATTTCGCTTATATATAATGTGTTGTTTCCAAGTGAGTTTGTTATCCAGTAAAAGTCCTAGGTAAACTGTGTTTTGAGACCATTGTAGTGGTGTGGAGTATAGTGTTGGTGGCGTTGCAGGTTTCCTTTTCCTTGTAAAGAGTACTGCAACTGTTTTGTCAACATTAAGTCTTATTTTCCATGTGTTAAAGTATGCTTCTAGTAGATGTAGGTGATTATTTAGTACTTTAGTCATATATTTGTGATTTTTTTGTGTCGTAGCTATACGGGTATCGTCTGCATAAATATTAAGGCTGGTCTGTGGATATGTTGGTATGTCATTTATATAAATGTTGAAAATTATTGGCCCAAGTAAACTACCTTGTGGGGCCCCGATATTCACGTTATATACGTTTGAAAGAGTATTTTTAACTCGCACTTGATATGATCTGTTAGTAAGGTAAGAGTTTTATGTAAAATTAAAGCAGGAGAGGGAATTTGTAAATTATTAGTTTGTAAGTTAAGCCACTGATCCAGACCCGATCGAACGCCTTCTGGATATCCAGGAAGACAGCCCCATGGAACTGTTCCTCTCCAAATCTAAAGTAATTTTCTCAGTCAGTCTGGTAGTGGATGGCAAGTAGAGAGTCGTTTTGTAAAACCAAATTGATTTGGGTTAATAAAATTTGTATCAGAAATAAAGGTATTAACCCTATTAAGAATGATGTGTTCTGCTATTTTTGCTAAGAAGGATAAAAAGAAGTTGGACGAAAACTAGTTAAAAAATGATTTTTTCCCGGGTTTTTTGATTGGGAAGATTTTTGCTTTTCCAGTTTTTGGAAAATGTCTTAATTTTAGAATCTTGTTTATTAAGTGGTGACAATTAGGAAAGCTTTGAGAGGAAATTTTTTTTAATCATTTTATTAGTAATCATATCCGAACCTGGAGATTTATTATTTTTTTAAATTCCTAGCATAGTTCATAATTTCTTCCAGGTCCGTAGGGGTAAAATGAATAGGAGGTGGGTTAGCGAAGAAATTTTCAAGAGTATTAGTTACAAGTGCACATCAATATTAGTAATAAAGTTTTCTGGTCTTGGGTTATCATTGAAGTTATTCTGGAAAGTTTCAGCAGTACAGGTTTTGCTCGTCTGTAATGGCAGTGCCATTAAGTGATGGAATATCGGAGCGCTTTTTACGGAAAAATTTTTGATATTGCCATAAGGAGTTGTCTTGTGTATTCATTGCTTCTAATTTTATTTTCCAGGTTTGATCTGAGAATTTTTTAAGTTCTCTTTTAATCTTTTTCTGTAGTCTATTATAATTTGTTTTGTGTATTGGGTTTAGTGTGCTTTGATATGTTTTTCTAGCTTTATTTTTAAGTCTTAGAAGATTTTGGATGTAATGTGGAGTGTATGTGCTATTCTTGTTTGTGATTGGTTGGGGGGCGTGGTCGTGGAACGAACAGTGGAGTGAACAGCTTCGGTGAACAGATTGATTTTATTTTTCAGAATTTCTGGGTTTTTAATACTTATGTAGTCCAAAATTTGAATATTTTTATTAATGTATTCGGAAAATTTAGACCAACAGGTGGTAACTGCTCTAGAGTTATCCTTATGAATTTTGGGATTTAAAAAAGAAAAGTTAAAATTACTGGGTTTATGATCTGAAGAAAGTTCTGGAATTGAAAAAGGGTTGTATACGGATATTGAAAGTTGTTTATTAGTGCAAAGTCTAATGTATTTGAAGAATATTCTAAAAAACGAGTCCCGGGTATCTGGGAAAGCAATTTCATATCTAAAATGTCAGTAAAGTTTTTTAAGTTGATTTCCATGAGTGGGTTGTGGGCAGTTCCACGCATTGTGGTATTAAAATCGCCAAAATCACACAATTACTGTTGATCTGTAGTATATTTTCCAAATCAAGTGTGAACAGCCTATTGTCAGTGCTTGGGGGATATAAATACTAGTGATTGTAAGGGGGCTGAAATTTGGTGGATTAATTGTAACAATGGTAGCTTCAGAGTACTGAAGTTGGGGTGTTGGTGGGTTGTAATGACTTAATGAATTTTAATAAAAATAAGCGTACCACCTTGAGCATGTCCTTCCACCACATGATCATTTCTGTAACAGTTGTAATTAGCAATTCTAATGTTGTGGGATGGTCTCAAATTTGTTTCTTGCACTAGTAAAATGTCAGGGGAGTACTTCTCTACAAATAGTTTGAATTCTACTATTTTTTCTAAGAAAGCCGTTTGCATTCCATGAACACAAACTCAGGCCAATCAAAAAGCGACTAATATCGTAATGTTCAATTAATGCCTCAAACAGGGCGCTTAATTCTTTTTCCTAGAATTTCTTTGAATTTTTAGGTTGAGGGGTGGGGGGAAGACTTTTCTGCATTACTAATTTGTTGAGTAAGCATTGAGAGGGCGAAATTGTTTGTTGGAGTGTCTGAGTAATAAAGTTGAGGTCCATCGTTCCTCTGTTTGTATTATTGCGGGTTTTGGGGGTGGGGACTTGATTGATTGACCTGGTTTTGTTACCAGTGCAGCAGGAGTTTCCTTGTGATGTGGTACCATCTGATGGTTTTTTCTTGGAGTTAAGTACCGGCGGCTTGTGAGTATGTGATTCCTGGTCTAACAATACTGTTAACTGTGTTAGTGTAATTGTTATTGTTACTTGTGTGCCTTAACGAGGCTTGGGAAATTTGGGGCAGCCTGAGTAATTTGCCATGTGTCCGTATGTTTCGCAGTTGATGCAAAATATTTTTCCTACTCTTTGCATTTGACAGTCACACGTTTGATGCGCTTCCCCGCATCTCAGACACCTTGGCGTGATGTGGCAGTTTTCGGCTGTATGGTAGAATCGGTTACAAGAATAGCATTGGGTTACCCCTTTGCCATCGTAACCGTCCACAGTGACGTTCATGTAGCTCACTTTAGTTAAGTCAAAAATCTTGGCATTAGGAATGTTTCTAGGCAGAGACTAGAAAGATTGGGAGCAGTTGTTTAGTTTTTGGCCGATAGTTAAAAAAACTTTATCGACCGTTACTATTCAATTGAATCATTTTTATATCTTCTGGATTGGAATCTTGGGGTAAGCCCTTGATTACCACTTTTTAAATTTGGTCGTTCAGCTTTAGGTTTGATAGCAAAATATCGATATTTAAGTTCGTCTGGTTATGTATTAATTCCCTGCGTTGTTCATCTGTATCCGTATACAGTTTTTTTGTATTCTCCGGGGAGTTTGCTGCGGAGATCTGGGTAGGGGTATCGTCTAGAGTTTTCATTTGAATTCTATGATTTTCCGTTATCTTAGAAAAATTGGTGGTGGGAGATTTTTACTTCTAGGGTTATTGGCGTTTTGGTTGTAGGGTGGTATTCTTGGTATTGTTTTTTTGAGTTCCTGCTGCATTGGTATCCTGGGGTTTGAGATTTTTAAAGCGATTTTTTTAAGTTAATTTTAAACTTTTCCTTATAGGTTAGATTAGGCTTAGATACTTTTCCTGGGGGGGGAGATGAAACCATCCTCGTCTTTCCTTTTAGTAGGTTGAGATTTTACTGGGGATGAAGTAGGAGTTTCATGAACAGGGCAGCCTGGGGTATCACAGTATGGAAGAGAGCCAAATTCCCTCACCGCTTTTTCAAGTAGATATTCGTCAATTGTCCGCTGTTTCACCATTTCCACAAAGGTCGGGTCGTGTTCATCTTGTGCGTTTGATTGGCGGAGAGTCGTGATCATATTCTCAAAGCCCTGTGCTATGAGGGATATCGCAGATTATTTGCCTTAGTAGCTTCCAGCCTTGCACATGAAGTTGGTCCAAACGTCCGTTCCGGTGTCGAATTTCCAGACTTCGGGAGCGTAGCATTTTGATAATCCATTTCAGATGTGTAATCCAAATTCATAGCCATGGTCGTCAGGGAATGTTTTGATTTTAGTTAAGCAAGTCGACTCAGCTCTAAAAAGAGCTATAAGTACGACCTAGAATAGTGCGTAGAAATGCCAGACGTGGGAGCTCGTTCAAAGAACGTGCTTACTCAACGGTGTCTAACCTTCCAATCACCTTTTCTTCGAAAATCCTCAATCTAGATCAGATCACACAGATACCTTCAAGATCTAATTTTGATGAATGGAAATCAAAAACTTAAACTCATCTACTGTACATAAAAAATTCTAATAACAATAACTATGCACGAAATTGAAAAAAAAATGTGGTTATAATAATTTGTATTGTTATAATTTGGTTTTGGGGTTAGTAACAAATTAAGAAATCTATAACTGTTAAGTATTCATTTTATATTGCTTGAAACTGTTCAAGAAGTTTCAAAGAAAATGTTTTAATTGATAAGCTTGTTTGTGAATGATTTATCGTACGAGCAACTAGCATCAATGATGTTGTATGCTGTAGGTTTTCGAATAAGTTTGTTTTTTGAAATGATTGTAGAGGTTTAAATACTTACATAATGTTATACTTTTTAAATATTACTTATAAGGATACAAAGCTCTCAATATTTTATTATCACTAAAACTAATTTTTAAATATTTCTGCTAAGTAACAATAAAAGCAGGATTTTCGTTATATCTTTCTCATTTTTTGGCTCC
>BMAV01020793.1:0-14277 GCA_019973955.1 Trichonephila inaurata madagascariensis
TTTTAAAAAAGCGCATAGATCGATAATTTTCATGATATTTAGTGTCAATTAGATTCGACTACATGTATAAAATTGTTTTAAGGACATTTGGACAAAAAAAATTATTTAAATACACTATTTCGGCAAAAAATTAACTTAGAATAATTTTTTCTCCAAATGTTCTCCTTTTGTGAAAGATGCTTCTATTATAATAATATTTTGCCTGTATATAGCTCAGACCTCTGTACAGAGGCTGAACTATGAATTTTGAAAAATTCACATTATTTTCAGAGTTACAACCCATTGAAATGATTATCGGCGTTTTTTTTCTTAAAATTGTTCCCCTCTGTTGTCGTAAAATATGGATAAAACCACTTCTGAGTTATATATTTCAAAAATTCTAGTTGAGCCTCTGTACAGAGGTCCGAGCTATATACAGGCAAAATATTATTATATAATAGAAGCATTTTTCACAAAAGGAGAACATTTGGAAAAAAATTATTCTAAGTTAATTTTTTGCCAAAATATTGTATTTAAATAATTCTTTTTCTCAAAATGCCCTTAAAACAATTGTATACATGTATTCTAATATAAGTGACACTAAATATCATGAAAATTATCCATTTATGCGCTTTTGTAAAATCACAGTTCCGAACGTAGTCGGATACCTTAACGTAACTAAGATATTTTTTTCTGGCCAAATGTCGCCCAACCGGCATAGTGGTTAGTGATGCTGACTGCGGTACCGTAGGGTCTGGGTTCGAGTCCCAGGTAAGGCATGGATGGTTGTGCTGTAATCCTTCTCTTATTTGTGATGTGTGCTTTACGCTTACTTCTATGTAAGCTCCCGTGTGATACTTTGTTGTGCACGGGGCTATGAATATTCTCAATAAAAGAAAAATATATGATATTTCTTGAACAGACCTTGTATACCTGCACGAAGTTATTGATTGCATATAATAAGATAATTTGGGTATGTGACAGAGTAATAGTAGATCAAGTGTATGCGGAGAAAAAAATGAGAAATGCTATTTTATAGATTGCATATCATTCAGATTTTAAATGTGGAAACAATTAAATTAAAACATAATAATTTTCTCCATGTCCTTTCAATTGGAGTCTTGCACAAAATGTTTTAAATAAGTTTGATAAACTAGCAATTTTTCATTTCACGCTTTTTAAAAAGCTGTTAAATAGCCTTCAAGTTAAGCAATTGCATATAATAAATGTTACGATTACATACATTTATTTTGGATGTTTAAATACATGCAAATTTAGCTCACGAGAATAAAATTTACTAATAAGAGTTCATAAGAGTTCAAAATGATATATTATGGGATATAAACTTATTTTTTTAAAATTCCTTGTTCACTCTTCCAAAATTAATCTCTCCCTCTATATGCATGATTGTTTAAGTAAACTATTTTTTTAGAGATACAATTTCTAATCATTAATTTCTTTTTATCCATTCTATCCATTTCTAAAAGAAATTTAAAAGGTTAATGAAATAACTTGCAAAAATAGGATAGCTTCAATGCATTATTTTAAGAACATGCACATCTTAGACATCAGTATTTATCCATATTTATATATAAATAAATTTTTCGTTAAATGACAATGAAATTTAATTTATTGGAAGGAAAAAATGCTTGCATTAACATTATTATATCCATATAACATTATTTAATCCAAAGCAAATCAAAATCTGAAAATATTGAATTTTTATCAAAATATTTGTCACCAAAATTGCTCTAAATCCATTAAAAAATCCCACTAAAGGGACAATACTTAAAAAAATCATTCATAGAAATTTTTGTTTAAAATTTAGGATTAAATTTTCATTGTTTTACGTTTTCATTGCTGGAAATGTATAAAAGAAATTTATATCACTGAAAGGATAAAATCATGAAATAGCTAAATAATTAAGGGTTTTTTTACAATAAGAAAACAAAGAATAAATGATTACACTCGAATATCAAAGAAGAATACTATACATTTTTTTTTTTATCTTTAGAAGTTCCCTTGATATAAAATAACATATTGTTACGTCAGTGCTTCTCAAACTTTTAATACTCGCGGTACAATATTCAAACACAATTTTCATCGCGCCCTCCTCCATATAATAACAATGTATTGAGTTCGATAATACGATACTTTGAGGCTAAAGCTACAATACAGCTTTCACCTTTCCACCTCCGGAGTATATAAACGTCTTTCTCAGCTAGTGCGTAAATTGCCCCTGGCATATATATACGTCTCTTCGAAATACGATATTTTCTATTCAATGCTATCCATAAAATTATTCCGAAGTCTTTGGAATGTAATAAATGGACCATGACAGTGATTGCGAAGGATTCATTTATTTCAGAGGATTTCCTTATTTATTCCTCCCCCCCCCCCATACATCACATATGCTTGCCTACGGTGGCATTGGGGAGCGAATCACAAGACATTTAATCGGTATTTAAGAGATTAATTATAAGCTGTACAAATTATCAAGAAAAGTGTTATTTTTTGTATATAGTTTTATATATAATAAGCCCACGCGGTTACTGGTAATTATTAAACTTGTGATTAACTTATTATAGTTCAATTAATTATAAAATACATTGGGCAGTACTTATACATTTATAAGTGTATTATATCAGTGTAAATGTGTATTTTATTTTTCATTGCGTCGGAATGTATTCTGTTTGTTTATGTTCAGTTAATTAATAATTTTTTAAAATAATCTTTTGTTTTCGACTTTTCAATAGGCTTGCGTCCTCTTCCTAGGGTTGTCACGCCCCCTTAGGGGCCAGCGCCCCACAATTTGAGAAGCACTGTGTTACGTAGATCAGAGTTCGAAGATTTTATGCTACCAATCTCAAAGATTAAGAGCGACGAAAACTTATTGCAGAAAAAAAATCCTTGAAACAAAGGATACATCACTAAAGTTAGCTTAACATGTCCCAGAAGTTCTTCGCCCCTTCTACAGCGTTCATACACAACTATCAGTGTCTAAAAATACAAATACGTAACGATTAAGATTATTCTTAAACACTTGTTCGGTAGTCGCAACTCGATAGTTTCAACTGTCAAAAACAATGCTAACTCAGTTTATGCGAGCAATTCCCCATTTATAGGCCATACGGATCTATCGAGAAATATCCACTTACGTCATACATCATGAATTTCATAGATTTTTCAAATAATTTTCAGAATCATCCATATGGTCTCCAACATGGTCACGAAGTTGCCAAAAATGATGCCAGCTTGGCTCTGTCGTCAACATTTCGCCAAGTTACCATTGGATCGTCATTATATTGTTAAGGAGTGAAGTTGCTTGCAAATACATAATTTTAACATAAAACAAATACAACAAAAAGTAATAACGCTTTAGATATCCAGATATAAATTATTTACACTATTTTAAGCATTCATTACACAAAATTCGTAACAATTTTCATTTCAGCGAAACATCGCAATTATATGGTACATTACTCACTTTTATATATTATTTTGCTGTTTCCTTAAGTTTTTATAAATCAAAGCTATGACAGCTATTATTTCCTTAGGAAGTGCATTTTCTGTTTACTTCTCATTATTTTTTATGAACCTTTTATAAATGATGATTCACTTGCCTAATTTATCTTCGTTGTGTTAGCTTCTCAAAAATGAGTAAACATTATTCATCAAAATTAAAGGACAGCAGGCATCCCTATTTGTGAGATTGAAGCAAGAGATGTTATTCTTTCAGCATCGCCCTTCTCCTCAATTAATTGCATGGAATTTTCCCCTTAAGAAACACAAATTATTGCAAAGCATTGCTTAAAAATTACTCATTTTCATTTATTTTCGCCAGATAAATTTTTAGTATTCATTTTTAAATTTATTCTTATACTTTTGTTTTCTAATCAGTTTATTTAAACATGACGAATTCGAGCTTGCTAATTTTTGGAAATAACTAATAACTAAAATGAAGAGTTTTCCTTTAATTATGTTAATTTATCACATATAAATTCAAAACAAGTTCATATAAATTATTAGAGGTATATTTATGGTACTGAAACTGCTTCAAATATTTTTGATATTGCATAAATGTTACTATGTATAAAAAATAAAGGAGTTAAAATACTCTTTAACAGTTAATACAGATTAAAATATAGTGTTTATATGTTACATTTGCATAATATAATCATTTCATTATAGACACAAGATAGTATTTAAATCTTTCTTCGATAAAGAGCTTACAAGTCTCGGATACGTAAACATAATACACTGATGAAATAAATCAAGATAATTTGCATGTTTTACAAAATTGCATGGAAAGAACTGAACTGAACGAAAGGCCACTGGTAGATAAAAAGGTAAATCTTATACGGCAAATACGTAAGCGTGTACGTGTATGTAGGTGGAACCTTCAGAGAGAAAAACTGGCTTTATAAGCGCGTGCAAGTTAAGAAGCATTTAGTTCGCCAAAACACCTCGGCGAATTTCTGGGTATTATTTTGAAGCAATCGGTTCAATTCAAAAGGAGTAACCACACCCACGTTTAGATGGTGGAATGAGATGGCAAATTGTGGGGAGGCTAGCTGCATGCCAATGTCAAATCCAGATTTGTAGAGAGTTCAGTTTAACTCCCAGAAACAGTTAACCCGTTAATAGTTCCAGGATACTGGATCCATCGGGAGAAAGCCTGGACAAGTTCGTCCAAGAGCCATGATGGTCAGAGAAGATCCCCATTTTTCGATTATTGGGAGGCGTAGCAGAAGGACTACAGCTTCTCAGCTCTCTCGTTACTTGTATGCAGTAATGGGAACCCGTGTATCAAGGGTGACTGTTCGAAAAAGACTTTATGAGAGAGGGTTGTTTACGTCCCACTCACGTATACGAACAGAAGAGTCCGTTTAGAATGGTGAAGTCAGCATAGAGATTGGAGTATGAATCAATGAGCCACCGTACTGTTCACCGATAAGTCCCGTTTCAGCCTAAACACCGATTCTCGCCATGCGTTCATATGGAGAGAACCAGAGACCCACTACCTACCCTCCAATGTCCGCTAAATTGACAATTATGGCAGATAAGGTTTAATGGTCAGGACAGGCATCGTGTTTTAAGGCCGTACACCTCTCCATGTCTTTGAAAGAGGCTATGTGACTGGTGTGAGGTATAGGTATGAAGGCTTGAAGCCCTATGTTCACCTTTTCTGGAGTGCATGTAGTCCCGAGTTCATTTTAATGGACGATAATGCGAGGCCACTTCTGGTTGACGAATTTCTAGAAAGTGAGGATACTCGCTGTATGGATTGGCCAGGCAGGTCTCCAGAATTCAACCCAATACAGCATGTCTGGGAAATGCAATTGTAATTCCCAACTCCCCTCCGAGAACCATCCAGGAAATAAAAACAGCGTTAAATGAACGAGGGAGATCAATTGCCACAAGAACTAATAAACTACCTTATTTCAAGTACGGCATCATGCTGCGAGGCCTGTATAGATATAAGAGGGGACCATACCCCCAATTAACCTTTTTTTTTTTTGGTCTGCAGCCGCTGTATCATACCTTCCACGTCCAACGAGTGTTACGCACGATTATGCGTGTATTACAATTGTTGAATGTGTTTTTTTGTTTTGTTTTGCATTGAATCAATGCATGTACATATCAAGTTTCATTAAAATCGGTCCAGTAGCTATAGAGATAGTCGATCAAGTCTGCAAATTATTTTAATTCCTTACACCAGTGTATAACAATTTCCAAAAGAGTTGTAATCATTTATAGAGCAGAACTGTGGTATCGTACCTATAACTTGTTTTCAGGAATTCTGAAAATGAGCTCTAACAATAACCTTAGATTTGAAAACGGACCACTTGATCTGTTATTCAAGACAGTTGAGAGTAGCGTTGTCTCCTAGATTATCAGAGTTTGTGTGTTACAGTAATTGGTGACTTATAGTAATAATCTGTGTGAAAGCTAGAGAGAGAGCATATGTATTATTTTATAACTTAAATGTGAAGAAAGAAACACCCTGCATCTCAAAGGTAAATTTTTGCACTTAATTACAAACCTGAAAGGATTTATTTCATTGTTCTATGGTGCGATATTGTTTTAACTTCGCTAGGATCTATATGTAACTTTCATTATTTTAAATTAAAATGGCCCGACGAAGTCATCTTACGAAGAAGACCACAGTTTGAATCATATAAATGACAGGAAAATGAAGCAGAATTTTTTAAAATGAGTGTTATTAAAATAATAAAAACTATATACTCTAATATATGAGCAAAGTTATTAGGTGGGTTTTTCTATAACGAAGCATCAATTCTTTAATCAAATAAGTTCAAAATTATTCTCTTTCAATGTAAAGTTAATAAGATATTAATAACTCATATTTTACAGGAAAAAATCAATTAACTCATATTTATAACACGAAAAAAAAATCCTAGGTATTAAAACTTTTTTCATTTAAATGCATATCAGTATTTTAATTTTTGTTTAGAATTGCCGACTTCAAAAATAATTTATTAATGTCGTAAAAGGGAATTTTATCAATGATAAAATATGGTTTCATTAAGTTTAGGGAAATAAAAACATAATTAAAAGTGTTTATTTGTTTTGCAATAATTTATTTCTGCGTCATTATGTTTTTTAAAATCAACATATATACTGAGAAACTTTCATTACATTGAAGCTTACCAACATTATTAACATTTGTTACAGAACAAAATATAGAACGTAATACAAAAAAAAAGATCAAAAAAAGATTTCGTAGAACAAAATATCAGTTTTAAAGAACATTAAAACTGATATTTAACTGATAACATTTAAAGTACAGCATTCATTAAATTAAATGCATTCGTTTCTTCAGAAAATGCAAGCAATCGGTTTTTGGAAGAATTGATATTTCTTAACAATTAACAATGTTTTTCAAACTGAAATGTTTGATTTCATTTTATTAAAAGTCACTAAATTGTGGTTGTATCTCCTTTCCGAAACAAACTGAAGTTTTACAAACTTTTTACATACTTTGTTATACAATACTATATTACTGTACTAATTGTACACATTTATGTTAAAATGTAGAATAAATTGCAGTTGTTCATAGCTGTAACATAAATATATAAAGTAGAACCCTATCAAAATTCACCATCATTAAAAAACAAATTTTATCAGTGCTTTGGAGGCGTTGCTTCTAAAACATATTTTCAATATGATCTTAAAAGTATCTCAAGAGAAATATCTATTTTGCAATATGACTTTGCTATGTCACGTAAATGTCTATTTATGTATCGAGAACATTTTCACCTAATTTGCACTCTTTTCACATCAAAATTCTATAAATGAATATTTATGATCTGAAAGTTAACAGTCGTTACGAAAATGGCTTATCCACAGTGGGGATTTGACTTTCCTCTATTTCAATTGTAGATACCTTGAGATTTAAAGCTATCCTTGAAATTTTAAATTTCCATTAAATCAATGCATTTTGTACAAAAGAATTTTAATAATGCGCCATTTTGAGATGATGGCGGTTGGAATAATTTCCACCATATTATAATAAAGTTCTTTTGTTTTTATAATTGTCACTGTCACTAGAGAAATGCATGTTTCATAAATAGTCTTACATGCAGTCTTTTCACCTATCCCACAAAATGAATTGATGTAAATAATTGTCAATACCCACCTGTTTCGCGGGCTGTTTTTTGTTGTCGTGTGACTATTGTTTTTTAAGTTATTGATATTTAAGTCCTAGCATTAAGACTTCGATTGTACTAAAACATTCTTTTAGCCTTCGTTATACCGTAATTCCCCCACCTTTTGGGAGTTGATTTCCACTAAAATAATTCTTAACTCATCTCTACAAAGCAAAAGTAACATATATGTAAAGAATTACGTGTCTATTGA
The DNA here is from genome assembly GCA_019973955.1 of Trichonephila inaurata madagascariensis. NCBI lineage: Eukaryota > Metazoa > Arthropoda > Arachnida > Araneae > Nephilidae > Trichonephila > Trichonephila inaurata. The sequence continues at coordinate 7,864 of BMAV01020793.1, forward strand.
TCTTACAGCAGCGTTTCTCAAACTGTGGGGCGCGCCCCCCTTAGGGGGCGTGACAACTGTACAAGGGGGGCGCAAGCATATTGAATATTGAAAAGTCAAAAACAAAAGATTATTTGAAAAAATTATTAATTTATTGAAAGTAAACAAACAAAATACGTTCCGACATAATAAAAAATAAAACACACATTTACACTGATATATTACACTTATAATTGTATCAGTGCTATTCAATGTATTTTATAATTAATTTAACAATACTAAGTTAAGACATTGTTAATAACTACCAGTGACACCATGAGATTCTTGTATATAAAATTATATATATAGAAAAATTATCACTTATCTTGATAATTTGTACGGTTTAGAATCAAATTCATAATTTCCAATTAAAAGTTACGTGATTGTATTGGGATGGAGTAAGGAATAAAAAAAGAAACAAATAGTCTGGAATAAGTAAATCCTTCGCAAACATTGTCAAGGTCCTTTTATTGCATTCCAAAGCCTTCGGAATAATTTTATGGATATCAGTGCACAGAAAAGATCGTACTTTGGAAAGACGTATATATACGTGCGGGGAAATTAACGCTTTGGCTGAGCGAGACGTTTATATACGCTGGTGGCACTTTAGAGGTTAAAGTCGTATCACACAGTTTTAGCATCAAAGTATAGTATTATTGAGTTCAATACATTGTTTTTGTATGAGGTGGGCGCGATGAAAATTATGATTGAATATTGGGTCGCGAATATTGAAACTTTGAGAAGCACTGTCTTACAGTTCAAAAACCGAATTTTTTTTAACAATAACACATTTGTGATCCCCTTGGGAATAAATTTCTGAAGATCTCGTTCTTAGCAATTCTCTAATTAACAAAAAAAAAAAAAAAACATGCTTGCGAAATTTCAAATCTATCGGCCTAATGGATCAAAAACGAAATTATTTTTATGTATACTGTCCCTGCAATCCCTTTTGGGAGAGGACTTCCGCAAAACTTGTTCATATAGATCTCAACTCAACAAAAGAAACATACCTGTTAAATTTCAAGTCGACTCATTTATCGGGAGACATTATGATTATTGAGTGTCTTTTCTCTGATTATTGAGTGTATTTTCTCTTTTCTCTCTCACGTATATATAGAGATAGATAGAGTAATAATGGTGTTAAAGGTGGTGGAAGAAAGTTCCAGAAAGTATTTCTCAAAAATCTAGCGAGCTTGAGGTTTTCGATAATTTGCTTTCTTATATATCTACAGATCCAGACATAAATGAAATCAATGTATGGTTCTATTATACAAAACGATATATAGTCAGATGCTTGATCTTAAAAAGACTGATTTTGTTGGAGACATTTGTAATGATCGTACTTAAAAAAAGAAACGTTGCTTCCCTTATGCATAAACCTTCTGAACTTAATCGTAGATGTTTGCAAATTATTACAATATAATTATTTAGAATACATTTTTTTCTAAACAGAATATTATACGTCAGCGTTCCTCAAACTGTGTTGTGCGCCCCCCCCCAGGGGGCCTGATAACTCTACGAGGAGGAATGCGAGGATTTTAAAAAGTCGAAAGCAAAAGATTATTTTAAAAACTTATTAATTTATTGAAAGTAAACGAACAAAAATACATTCTGAGATAATAAAAAAGAAAGTACACATATTTATACTGATATAATACACTTATAAATATTCGCAAAGTACTGTGCAATGTATTTTATAATTAATTTAACAATACTAAGCTAAGAAAAAGTTTAATAATTACTAGTGACCCTATGGGCTTGTCATATATAAACTTATATGGAAAAATTAACACTTATCTTGTTAATTTATACGCTTTATACTTAATCCCTTAAATGCAAATTGAAAATTACGACTCCCCATTGTCACGATTTAACGCGTAGGCAAGCGTATGTGGTGTATTGGGAGGAGGGGGTAGAAAAGGAATAAATAAGCAAAAATCCTGCGGAATAAGTAAATCCTTCGCAAACACTGTCAATGTCATTTTATTGCATTCCAAATCTTTCGGAATAATTTTATAGATAGCAGTTCACAGAAAAAAATCGTAATTCAGAAAGACGTATATATATACGTCTAAGGCAATTAATGCACTTGCTGAGCAAGAGCACTTAAGAGGTTACAATCATATTGTAGGCTTAGCGTCAAAGTATAGTGTTATTTAATTATATGCATTGTAGGAGGGAGGCGCGGTGAAAATTATGACGGGATATTGGGTCACAGATATTGCAAGTTTGAGAAGCACTGTTATAAGTACTATTATATAGGGAAAGAAGTCTCTGTACTTCATATGTGGGAGCAAAGTACATTTGTTTGCATAATAGAAAAATGTCAGTATCACCCTGTTAATATTATTCTACTTATTTTTTGAACTCCGACTTCTGCCACAGTTTCATTTTCCTTTACCTCGGAAGTATACGAAGCGAAAATGTAGATTACGAGGAAAAAATAAAATACTTCTTTTCCGAAACAAATGAAATTGGTAGTTTCTTTTTCTGTTTACTTCTCTGCATATGTGCCTTTGCAGTCGTAAAATAGGAAAATAACTTTCGTAAGGTTAAACATAGAATCGAAATGAGGTTTCTGCTACTGAAATAACAGAATTCTTTCAAGACAACAGGAATGATGAAATATAAAATAAAGTTTTTCACTGCAAATTTTTCTCATTCAGTTGTTTGGTTCATTGTAACAATGTATGCACAAAGTTATTTATAGAAGTAGTATATCTTTGAGGGAAAAAACTATATAATAATCATATAACGCGTGAAATTACATTGAATTAAAATAAATTAAACATATGCTTAGAGCAGAGGTTCCCAAACTTTTTTCTGTCATAGAGTCCTTACCATGTTTACTGGCCTTGGGGTAGGCCCCTGCATGCCTGACATTGAATTTTTGAAAATTCAGATAATGATATCGATTTCTCTAACCGGCTCAAACCACGTTAATTTTAACTAAACCAACAAATTATTTTGCTCAATTTGTGACCGTGATTAATAACACGGCTGTGAATGAATATGTTTGTGAAAAATTCATTGTAAATTTTTGGTCACAGTACGTAATGATGTGACGGAGTTCATCAACACAGGTTTTTTTTAAATGAAGATGCTCTACAAATAAAAAAAATTCTTTATGATTGTTATGCTTAGGAGAAAACAATTGTTGTACCTTTTTGGAATCTTTATTATATGGGCCAACCTTTTAGAAACTTGCCTGGGATTGTGGGCAATAGTTTTATTTTTTGGAGAGTCAAAGTTAGGTGAGACATCATTTTCTCAAATCCCGACTCACACAAACACATTCATTTTAACCAAACCAGCAAATTTTTGGTCCGATCGACTAATAGCCCGGCTATGTAACGTTAATGAACTATTCATAATAAAATTGTGCAATATGTGGTCACAATAGCTAATTATATGAGAGAAAGTGTCAATTTTCTACACTTTCAAAACTGTGCTTCGCTCTCACTTAACCCGTTAGTGCCCAGTGATCTATTTATAGATCACCTCCCACTCAGAACTCCCAGTGAAACGATATATTTTAATAACTTCGTATTGTCATTGGCTGGTTTCCTTACACATGTGGCCACACCCCAAACAAGATTTGAAGCATTCTTTTCCATAGCTGCCTAGTAGCTAGCGTTTGATGTTCGACATTTTGAAGCTTCAAAGTGCAGCTTTCGATTTTGTATCCAACAAAAAAAAAATTTAAAGTAAATTATACTTTTTTATGTCTTTTATATTTTCAATACCTCTTTAATTATTCTGGCTTATTTATATTAGAAAAATAACTGTTTTTATTATTAAAATGTAAATTTAAACTTGCTGATCTATAAATAGATCGCTGGGCGTTAGTGGTAACTAATATCATTTTCCTCCGTTTCATTTCTTCCAGAATGTCTTGGCGTAGTGTTTCACACCGCCGAAGAAGCGTTATAATATATGTTTTCTAGGGAAATAGAGTCTGATATAATTGCTTTACTGCCTTATGTGGATGAATTAACTTACGAAGAATATTTTGATGATGATGAAGTGACTACCCCATCAGTAAAAGATCTGCCCGGTAATACAGAAATGTGTGTACCCATGGAAGAAATAGAAGTAAAAGAACAATATAAATCGATAGACATAAATGATGATGGTCCTAATAGTACGGAACAGCTGCTATCTAGTGCCAGTAATGCCGTGACTACTGTTTCGATGAAAAGAACGAAATAACTATAGTTAAATGGAAAGATAACAAGTTTGTAGCAACAGCGACAAACTTTGATTACATATAGTCTTTAATCCAAGTTTCAAGGCATCAAAAAGGTTTGAAAGAAAAATCCCAAATTTTGCAACCTAATACTATTCACCAGTATAACAAAAATATGAGTGGAGTCGACCAGCATGACGGGCTCTTAGAAAAACACACAATTCAGATCCGTGGCAAAAAATGGTACTGGTCAATCTTTACTAGAATGATCGACATGGCTATAGTAAATACGTATATTCTGTTCAATTTAACAAATTGCGAAAAGAAAAGTATAAAAAACATCCGAAGATATATCGCCGTTGCGTACCTAAACGGGGAACAAATTCTAAGAAAGGCATTGGAAGACCTCTAATGATGTCATCAAGATCAAACGTAATAGACTCTGTGCGCTAAGATAGAAAATACCATGTTATAGGAAAAAGACAAAACCTAAAAAGATGCCAGTTTCAAAAATGTAAGGGTTAGACCTCTTACGTTTTGTACAAAATGTATTGTAATCCTTTGTCTGAAATGTTTTCCATTATATCACACTTAACTTTTACAAATTGGCTGTATAAAATTATAACTAAGTAAGTTTAGATCAGTAAAATAATATTTTCTCTTTTAAATTCACAAAAGTTTCATCCCCCCCCCCTAAATTTGTATTTTTTGAGATATAAAACCACAGGAAAGTTATTTTTGGTCTTTTACTACCATAAGCGCCCAGCGATCTATTTATAGATCCTTTATTATCTCAGCTGCTAATTACGGAAAATGGATACAACTTCATAATTACTCTATTTATGATATATGAAATATAATTTAAAAATCGTTTTCAAAAATTAGGATTTTAAAATTATTTGGGTGTTAACGGGTTAACCAAGTGATAGGGCAGGGGTGGCGAACCCTTATGAATCAAAGCACCATTTTTTTTCTAAAGAAGCTTTCAATAAGGTATAGACGTGCCGTCAAATAATTTTGAAGTGATTATTTTGGGAAAATAATAAAACTAAGTACTAACTACACAAAACTATTTACTACGAAAAAATACACCTTTCTTGCACGGTATAGTTATAAATCTTTTAGTTATACGTGTAATTCAAATTAAAGTAACAATAGTGTGACTTCTGTTGTTGCAGATTGGATGACAAATAGCTTATATTAGGATTGTAATACATGCTGAAACGGGTCATCTGCCAAACGGTTTCTCAGCAATCAATTATTTTTGCTGCTGTTCACTTTTTTTTTTGACAATAGGGTTTGTGATTTGTTTCAAAATATAGTTTTACAGACGATGCTCTGCATACCACCATTCCAGAACAGAAAACACATACCACTTTGTCGCTTTTACTAATAATACCATGTTTCTTGGTCTACCAAATTTGAAATTCTCGGTTACACTTACTATCTTGCACTTTTTGTACTTTTGCTAAACTAGACGTGTTAAATAACAGTTAAAAATCGTAAATATAACACAAATAAACGTTAAAATACAGTTTCATCAATGAAATTGAATATGTTAAGCGTAGACAGACTTAACATCATAAGCAGTTGTAATCTATGACGTAACTACAGCAAGACAATAACCCATCGGTGCCGCCCAGCGACTGATCGCTTATGTTTGTTCGTAATACTTCATAATGAACTTTGAAATAAAGTGCAAATTATTTTGATCACTGGAGTGCTAAAAATATTGTGTCACGCGTCATCAATGGCACGCGTGCCACTGGTTCGTCACCCCTGTGCTAGCGAATTAGTTTCTTATTTTTCCCAGAACAGATATAACCCCATTTTTCACCCCATCCCCGCTTATCGTTAAGTTTCGCGACACCCTGTATTTTTATCATTCGCAATTGTACGTGAATCCGAATCATTTTTGTGCCCCTTGTTCCTGCAAGTGAATCACACTATCTACTGTGTTTGGGTTGGAAATTTGAAAATAAAGTTGCTACACAGTGACTGCTTGTTGAAATGAAACTGACTGAAACAGTGAGTAGAAAAATTTTACAGCACACTCAATGCGGGTTGCATTATTCCCCACTAACAGAAACTGTGAAAGAAAGGGAGATGAGATTCCTTGTATCAGAGATTGAACTGGATTGATCATTAAATACAAATGGTGATTAAGTACAAGTGGTCATTAAGTAGATAGGTCATTAACTGAGAAG
>BMAV01020793.1:15174-37040 GCA_019973955.1 Trichonephila inaurata madagascariensis
TCCTTGGATAATAACTCGAACAAATGGCTTTAAAACATAATAGTATTTCGAACGTATATTGCAGGTTTCTTCATAAAAAGAGGAGGGGGCGGGGCGTGTTACACGGCTAGTATACCTCAAAATTAAAAAAAATATCAGCTTGAAAGTACAGATGCTCGCGTTATACGCCGGATTTTACGGTAAATTGCAGATCTTCTTTAATTAGGTCTAGGAAAAATGCTAAATAGAAAACATATTGAAGTTTTGTGGTACTTTATCGTAACTTATTGGAGACCTTATATGAAATGAAGAACCTGGTTGCCAATTCAGCGCTTGCGACACGTAAGAAATCGGGGTTGCCAACTTGGCCATTTAATTATAGAGTTGGTAATTTTTGCGATAATATGTATGTACCGTTTTTTTTCAATTCCTACTTTTAGCTCTCAATTTCTATATGTTTATTAATATATTTATTTATCTGGGTGGAATTTTCAATCGTTAATAAAATACATTTTAAAGCGCTCAATTGAGCTGAAATTTTATATACAGGTTTATTTAGGATGATAATACAATAATATAAAAATAAGTAATAACAATTAATTGATTAAAACTAATTATTTAAAAAATTACAAATACAACCACGTTAACATCATTTTTGGTGACTTAGCTACTCTTTTGGCGACTTGTGTCAAAACTTGAAAAGATTTTTTTCTTACGTGTTAAAGTGTTCAGTTGAAATGAAATTTATATACACGATTGTTTGGGATAACAATGGGATACTTTAATGATAATTAATAAAAATTAATGACCACTTAATGTTGTGATTTGTCCTATGTATATACATATTTTTATTATAATTGTAACTATATTTAATAAAAAGTTGCTAAAATAAAATTTTTCTTTGTTGATCTAAGTAGGAATTGACTTAATTTTTTTTTATATATATATTACTTGTTTTTAATTTATTTACTTGATGTCTATCTTCCAACTACATTTCACACATAATATAGGATAAAAAAGAAGTATTCAAATTATTTATTAAAATTTCTGCAAAGAAATGAAGTAAGAAACATATTTTTTATTTATTGTCTTAATATAAACAATCAGTTTTTTTCTTCTTTTTTAATTTTTCTATCTATAAGATGAATTCTTTATATTCAAGCAGAAGAACTTCTCCTTAAAAAATTAGTTTATACATTGTAATAGGTAAAGCACTTATCTCATGGCTGCTGTTTTCTTTTTCTTTTTTTCTTTTGAGGGTTCTGCATCAACTACTCTTGAAACCATTTACCAGATCAAACAAGAAAGAAAAATATTCCTTTTAGCTTCAAGAGCTTTTAGACTATAATTAGAAGCGTAAGGCTTTGGTTAAAAAGATACCAGATGTGATAAGGCTTGAAGTGCCCGGTTGCCACACAGTAAAGTTTGCTTCGAAGGAGTTTAGCAGCAACTTAAGGGGAATAATTGAGGAGTAGCAAAACAAAATGAACACGTATGTGACTAGGTTGATCGAAAAAAGAACATTGAATTCATGAAGGATCTTAGCTTAAAAAATTCTTTGAATTTTGTTAATAGTTATAACATGCACGTTTTCTCTAAATTGAGTTCTTCATAAAAATTACAATAAATGACAAAAATTAAAAAACTGAAGAAAATATATACAAATGAATATAATTTATGTACTTTTATCATAAAATTTCACATTCAGGATTCTTTGGAAATAAAATGATATGTTATTTCGGGAACGTTAAGAAGTGAGTATTTTAGTAATATTTAAGGAAAAATCCAACTTGAATATACTATAAAATACATTTCTCAAATATCTAACTATTATTTTTAAAAAAAATCGGGTATCTGAGGTATTGAGTTTTTGAGAAAAATTTAGATTTCAAAATTATAATAAATTTTTTTTAAAAAACTAACAACAAAAATAATTTTGTTATTTATATATTTCTCCATACGTAAATTCAACAAATTTCAGTTGAAGTAGCAACATTTCAACTATCTGTTAATGCACAAATTAATACACTCCCGTTTAAATCAAAATATTTTAGTTTAGAATATTTTAGTTTTTAGAAAATTTTCTTTTTTTATATTAGTGATCATATTATTTGATGCACATGCCTTGTAACTGCTAATTATTCATGCATTCAATCTTAGTTCATTATATTTAACCGTAGAACTTTACTTTCTTTTTTTAGTCTTTCCAAATGAAAGAAATGAGACGTTTCTGGAATGGAAACTTTAAAATGTTATTTTTATGTTTGGATTTTGGTGAGAATATCCTTAATTCACATCAATAAAAAGTGTTTAATGGATAAGATAAACATGTGTTTTCTTTCATTATTTTTACTGGTAAACGTATCATTATTAGTAGTAATAGTATTATAAAATCCTTTTTCTGAAATAAAAAAAAGTCTTTGTTCAGAATTAACTTTGTTATGTATAAGTTATTCAAGAATATACAATGATATAAAATCGAACTTCCTAAACACAACAAATAAAAATACACGCATACATAGTTTTGGGGGAAAATATATAAAATTATATGTATACCTTTTTCTCATTCATTGTTTTAACTAAAAAAAAACTCAGTTATATAATTCAACTACAGTTAAATGCTTTTAAGGCGAAACCTTAAGATGAAATATCGGATAACACGAAATACTGCAACGATCCTGACAAGTTTCTATGTATTTCCATGCATTTTTCTCTTAACACGAAATGAAAATCGCTTTACACGAAAAAATTCCCTTATGAGAATGAACAAAATACGGAAAACACCAGAGATTTAAAACGGGGTCGGAAATGAAAGATAGATAATTTCGTATAAGTTTCTGTACTATTGGACCGTCCTACTATATCAACGGAAGAATTTGTTGCTGTAGATGATGATAATGTGTGTACATCACCAATTACGACAAATACATTTTGGAGTTTGTTCAAAGCTCAAAAAATATCATTAATACAGATTTCGAAGGGAAAATGAATTGAATACTGCAGCTACACGTCATCCGAAATGAGGAACACTATGAAAAATAAGCATTGTTATTGAGACTCACATTTCAATGGTGAATTGAATAAAAAAAGGGACCTCATCGAATAATTTGATTCTAAAAAAATAATGCAAAGAAAAATATCAGATTATTTTCCAAGAACTCAATAAATATTTTGATTTTCAAAAAAACTTGAAACTTTTGCTTTAAATTGTATTGTGTTCTTGTAAATGTTTTTGTTTCATTAGTTTTTATCAAATAAATGCATATGTACATGTATTAAAAATAAAAATGTAATCTAATAAGCTTAATTTTGTTGAGTATAGTATTTTTTAACTCGAAAAAGTATTTCATTTTCCTTAGTTTCGTGTTAAACGATTTTCTTCGTACTCATAAGGTCTGATCTGTATAATACTATACTAACTTATATTATGAGTTCGGATGCATACGGCCGTATCTCAGTAGCTTTTTTTCAATCAATTATTGTCATCAAATTCCAAAACTCTTGAAAAAGTCGATGTGTATTTGTTCTGTATTTAGCAAGAAGATAAATCTCTATTCCGCAAAAGCATGCAAGAAACCATTGATTATCAAACTACAAGATTTTAATCCCAAGAGGTATCAATATTCATTTCTCACCAAAATCTGAAACCTGCCTTTCATGTTTTCCAAAAAGTATCAAGGTTTAATGTAAAATGACATGAAACACATTCCCTTCCTTTAATTTCATTACCGGCAACTTTTCTCGGCAACCGGATACTAAAGAGGAAAGAGATTTAATTGTGAACATTACTCTATGTCCTGAATATAACGTTGTTGGGGAAGCTTTCCGAACTTCAGTTATTGAAAATTTAGAATTAAAGACAGTTCTGGGTCTTACATTATTTTAGTATTTCACAGTTACATTTAATTTATTGATTCTGCATATTCGGAAGCACTTATAAACTTCAACGCATGGGACTTTTTTAAGAAAAAAAAACATTCGACACATTTTTCTGAAAATGTTTATGCATTATTTACAAACAACAATCAAAAGTAATAATGCGTAATGATGGTCTAAATGTACTTAAAATTGTATTTTGACTTTGAAGATCCTGAAAAATACTTAAACATTTATGTGTGCCATATGATATCGTAATCTACATGTGATGGATTATCATAGGATAATCATAAATCCGTATGTGGTAGAAAAATTAAATGTGGATGTAAATTCCTGGTTAGAGTACAGATTTTATTTTTCAATTTTCTTATTCCAAATGTCAAAAATGTCAACGTCTTCGACGATTAAGCATTATTTCATTTCTAGTATAAAACAAGTTTCGTGTTTTTTATCTAAGCTATATTTTAACTATTATCTTACCATGTTTATATTGTAATTTAACAATGCATATTCGAACAAAGAATGGAATTTATTGCAATTTCTTTGCAATAAAAATTATTATGACCTTAATTCAAAATTTAATTTTTCCATCACTTTTACATTTGAGTTAATGAAAAATTAACTTGTTAATATTCAATATTTTATTATTTAATATCCAATCTTACACGTATCTTTTTTTAAAAAGTTACATTTTCCTTTCGATGATTATTGAAATCTAAAATTGTATGTTACTTCTACAAAAAACACGGTGATCGATTTTTTTCTTATTATTATTTCTTCTCAATAATATTTTATCAACTAAGCTCTAATATTATAATAGAGCTCCCCTTCACAGGTAAAGAATCACCAATGTATACATTGGAATATTACAATGAGTTAAAAAATTATACGATTAAATGAGTTGCTCAGATTAAACTGATAATCAATTAATTATTCTTTTTTGCTTCTGAAACTGTACTAAATCCAAAAGTTAGGCAATGGAAAAAAGAAACGTGCTGTGAGAATATAACACAGAAATAGGAATATAATAATACACCGAAAAACAAAAAAAATAATATTGAGTTTTACGAGTATTATCGAAATAAGAAGATTGCATGATAAAATGTTGTATAAGTAGATTGAAAATTAGAGAAAAAAATATTTAAAAAGTTATTTAAAAAACAAACATTGAGTTCGATTAAAATGGGAAAATATTCCTAATAGATACAAAAATTTCAGAAAAATTGCTTATACTTCTTAGCAAGTATTGATAAGTTCTGTAATCAAACACTTTCAAGTTTTAAAAAGGAATGTTTTTTTTTAAATATAGCTTAGTACGGACAGACGGGTTGCAAGTTGTTTTCCAAGAATGTGTCCCACTTATGATTTATAGAATTAAAATTATATAACTTATACTTTTTATAGTACGAAGAGAATGACGTACGAGGGACTCACCAAACATATGTAGTTAGTGCCTTTGTGAGATCAGTTTTCCTTTCTGGCGTTTGACGACTTTTCCTAACACGTCAACAAAAAGTAAATAGTACCTGAAATACGCATGACAGTATAACCAATATATTGTTCTGAATTTCACCAGTGCTTTGTGAATGTCAATGTACACACGGAATGTTTCAAAAAGTGCCATTTTTAACTTTAATAAATTTTATTACTCCTAATCTTAATAAATTTTATAACCCTTAGTTTTAATAAATTTATTATCCTTAATTTTAATAACTAACTTTAATATAACGAATTATTTTATCATCATTGTATCTCAGATGTTTTCATTTTTTATGAATCATGTTTTACTTCTTAAAATGAGTGTATACTACGTATCTGGCATCTGCTGTTATATCAAAAATACATTTAAAATTTAAAAATATTGCAAAATCCACAAAAATTTAGTTTAAAATTGTTCTATATCTTATTTTAATGTTAAGATTATGGTCTATGTAACCAATAAAAAATTTTAGATTTTTTTTTTTTTTTTTTTGAATAAATGTCAATTAAAAAACAATGATTTTTTTTAACTTTTACTCATGTATAATAAATATATCTAATTTATAAAACTTTGCTATATGCCTATAACATAAAACCATTTTTAAAGAAATGTATTTATTTTTCTTTTGTATTCGAATTTCTTCTAATCGTGTCACTTCACATATTTGACGTAGTTTTCTTAATAAATTTTTCATTATTACAAAAGTATTGATTTTGTACATAATATATAACTTTGCATTTAAATACATGATGACAGTTTTTCTCACTAAAAGATATGGTTAATACCATCCTTGTAACATTCTGCTTGGTTAAACTCAAGTACATTTCCCTCTTTCTCAAACAAAAAAAAAAAAAAAAAAAACGTTATTTAGGAATTAGAAAAATAATAGTACATTAAAAGTTCGTATAATTTCTAAAATACTTCTTATACAATATACTTTGCATAATGTATTACGTAAAAACATACTTTTCTTTTAAGATTTAAAAAACAACAACCCTACCTTAAATTTCACAAAATTCGTATTAAAGGTAATCCTACTTAATTGTATCCCTAAGAAAAGGGGAATACCTGAAATGTGAACAAAGAAAGTACATTTAGGAACAAAGGGAAACTAAATCAAAGCCATAAAAATGATAAAGAGACATTAACTTTTGTGAATCCTACCAAATATAGAAACTTTTTCATTAAGTGCGAAAAAAGGAGTTATTTCCCTTTTTCTGTAACAGAAATAATACTCTTACAGGAAAAAAAAAATACTTCCTGAAATATATATTTAAGTATGAATTTTGAGTTTCAACTTAATATAAGTTGTTTTTTTTTTCTTTTATTTACCGGATTTAGATTACCTGTGATGAGAACTTTCCTGAAATTGGATTCCGAATGGCTTGGAATTTTGAATATTTTTCTAAAAGCATTAAGGCACCATTTTATTTCAGCTTTTAAAGTTTTAGTTCTTATTTCTATATGAGCACAAATTATTTACTTAACTCACAACTTGGCTAAAAATTTATTTTTGCCTTTTTTTTTTCAGTGCTAACTTTACCTTCACCTCTTCTAAACAACACTGCATTTAAGTCACTGTAATTAGATAAAAGGGACAATTAATCTTTTTGTGAAGTAGTTCTAAATATATATTTAAAATAGGAAAGTAAAATAAGTATTTACATTTACAGATTAATTTATTCAGAAATAGCACATATAAGTTCTAATTTCAGCAGTTGATTTATTATACTTGGTGAGTATTTTACAGCAATGTTTATCTTGTTTATATACGGAAAACTTTCATTAAATGAAACGTAATGCTTCTAACAGAAATTAAATTTCTTATCTAATTAAAAATATCATTAAATGCTTCAATGGTGTGACAGCTTCGCTTCACACAGATGAAAAATTGTATTCTTTTTGTGGATAGGATAACACCGTTTCCATGCACACGTACACCCCCAAATAATGCGGGGTCTTGTCATCTGACATCACCCCAGCAATCTATGACCGGGAAAAAACCCAACGGTTGGAAACTCCGAGTGCAACTCGAGGAGTCAGAAAGAAACCACCCTCATCCCAAGACAATGAAGAGGAAAGAAGATTCGGTTGAAAAATAGCGAAGAAAACGGTTGTGTTGCTTCCTCCCTCACAGATGACATATTCTGAACACTAATGAAATATTCAATATTATGAACAATGTAAATGCATTTCCGGTAATCAATAACTGTGACGTAAATAAACCAAGTATTTAATTTCCTAACTCTCCCCATGCCATTCATTTCCTCAAACGTCACAATGGACTTTAACCCTTTATCTACCGACGGTATTTATAAAAACCACTCACTTTAAAATAATAGAATAACCAATTTTACGAATATTCTGACAATAAGTAGCAGGAATATTCTTTGAAATCCACTCTTCCAAGAATAGGGCAGCACGGGTTATATGATGAGAATTTTAGCGGGGAAGGTGAATAGTTTTATAGCAGAAATTGCGTTTTCAGTGGATTCTAAAGATAATCATTTTTATCACGAAAAAATATAGTTAATGTCAAAATTTAAGTGTCTTATTTTTTTTTTATTTATTTATTTATTTTTGTATGTTAAAGAGGACTTTAGAATACGATTTGACTCTTTATTTTAAGTGAACAGTGTATATAATTAAGTTTAGAGTGTGTGTGGAATAACTTTAATTAATTCATTAGCTGTAACGAATTAAATTTCCCAAAATTGAGTATTTTGTTTATGTATAACCCTTAATTTTCAATGAAGTAATCCAAAAAAAATATATATATTAAATGAAAACAACTGCAGTAAATCATAATGCGGTAGATAAAGGATTAATAATCAAATTTGTAAACAAAGAAACATTAATTACCCTTCGACAATCAACATTTGGTCACTTGAAAACAATCATTTTGTGGCACTTGTAGCAATTTGGAAATATTTGTACATTCTGTTAAGTTTCTTATGCACCTTTTGAATATTTATGTACATTATGCAATTTCTTTCCTGTTTTTTTATCGTTATGGTACCATTCCAATAAAAATAATAGATATCCAAAGGAGACGGGTGAATGTTATATATATATGAATTTTAGACTGTCGTATTTAAATGGAAATTTGTTTTGTTTTTTTTTATTTGTTTTTGATCTCTTGAAATTGAATTAGATGTAGCACGTAATTAATTCTTCTAACATATATATACCGGGTGTTTCTAAAAGAATATCGGAGTCTTAACGCTTTATATAGTATTCATTACATATAACATATTAGTACGTGTGACTCATACATCGAATGAAAGAGCAACTGAAACCGTTTTGTTTGCTGGCATGTGTGCGAGTGTACGCAAAACATATGCTAATTTTCCCCCCTTTCTTGCTGATCAACGTTCTAGTAGAAAAATGGCGACTAGTATACAGAAAGCGTTTTGTGTTATCTAGTTTGCAAAGACAGAATCTGCTATTACTGTGCGACGAGGGTTCCGTATCAAGTTCGGTTGTCAACCTCCAAATGACAATAACATTCTTAGGTGGCATCATCAGTTTGAAACAACTAGCTGTCTTTGTAAGGGGAAAAATACGGGACGATCAGGGCTTTAACTAGTAACCAACTGTAACTGGTTCTACCTATCTTGATGATCTACAACTATGGCTATTTCCACAATTGAAAGAAAGTGTACCAAATAACTTTGTTTGGCAGCAAGATTGTGCACCGCCTCAATGGCATCTCTCAGTACGCGATTGGCGTACAGAGACAGAATGGAAGCAGATGTTGCAAGAATTTCCTCAGACACACTGAAAAAAGTTTGGGATGAACTCGCCTATCGACTTGATGTGTGCCGTTTGAAGAATGAAGCTCACAATGAACATTTGTAAACTTGTAGGTAAAACAGTTTCAGTTACACTTTCATTCTATATATGAATTATACGTGTAACTTATATGTGATAAATACCGTAAAGTGTTAATACTACGATATTCTTTTAGAAACACTCGGTATTTTCTAAAATTTTGGAGGCGATAGTGTAGTCTAGTGATCTAGGTACCGGACTTGTAGCTGGCGTGTCATGAGTTCGATCCTAGTACCTCTGAAGATCCACCGTTCAGAAGGGGCTGATGCACGTTAAATATGTGGAGACTCAAACGTCCTCAACTTGGTGTGGTGTTGAAGTTAGGACAGATGGGGACGCTAGCTCAGGAGGCGTCCTAGACTCTAGATAAAATTACGAGGTCCGTTAACAATACCCCTCGTGCAGATTTAGAGTGATGCTAATATAACTCTCCCTCGCTTATTCGCAAAACTTCAATTTCGTTAGAGAAAAACTGGAGCTTGGCACTTGTCTTGGACATTTTTACACTAAATTTAATCATCTCGTAAAAATTTTAAATTTCTGATAGTATAATTTATACAAATTTGAAATGCCAGCCAATATATCTCAAATATCAAAAAATCGTTATTATTGCTTGTAAATTTATCTTAACCATATCTGTTCAATTCATAATCTGTATTAAAATCGTTTAAATGTGCTGGGTTTTTTTTTTTCACTTTTTAATTCTTTACAATTATGTCTAACATTTTTAATCAAAGTAATAGTTTATTGATATTCTTATCACTTTCTTATAATGTGGAAATTTTTTATGCTACACACTGCTTTAAATACACCAGCTAAAAATTTGCTAATTATTTTTGATCATTCAGAAATGAAACAACTTATTAGTGGCCATACAATTTCTTAAGTATCCGACTACTTGCGAACACTTTTTTTAAAAAAAATGGAGATATGGAGATTTTTTTGTGGTTTTTAGATTTATTTAGTATACTTTAAGAAAAAAAAGGCTAAAATTAAGAAAAGAGAAACAAATTATTACTACCAAAATGGAAAAAAATGGGTAAAAATTGACTAAAAATTACGTAAACTTGCCCACTCTGTACAAATAATAAATGAACAAATACTCAGTTTTTCAATTTGGGTACATTACTTTGCTATTTCTTTTTGAAATGACCTTCAAGATAAAAGTTATCTTAAATTTACAAAAACTAGAGCACTTCATCTTAGTTATTACAAGAAATTGCATAAGAAAACAGTGATTATATTCACATAAGAAACTGTAAATTTTGTAATTAAACAGTGATCGATAAATCGGAAAGACAAAACACGTCTACTGTTATACAGAACATACACAACAAATTTCAGAAAATTATTTTAAAAACTTTTTGAGCAACCGCTGTCCCCATTTGAGTTTTTCGGAAAAAAAAACACATTTCGAGTAAAACGCATTTTAAAGTTTGAAATCTTATGTAAAGTTATGTCATCTGCTTTTACTAAAACACTTGTAGTTTTTGTTCTAGTGAATATAAAATAAAAACCGTAGTATTATTATAAAGCTAATAAGATGGCCTATAAAATAGAATCATAAGACATATTTGTCATTTTTAAAAAAAAATTTTTTTTTTAAATCCCTTTTAAGAGGCCCGGCTATGACCCATTGCTCTGAGAAATTTAATTATTTAAGAACACTGTATTAAAAAAAATGATGGGAAATTCACTGTCAAGAAATCAAATACATCAATTTTGCTTTTTGCTGTCGATTTCGTACGGGTACAAATTGATGTTCTTTTTCTTTTTGAAACGGTTACGGTTAGTGATAACAAACAACAGTGGAGTGGGGACAATTTTATGGGTGGAAGTAATTTTTAACACTCTATCCTATCTTGCAAGCGAAAAATATTCGAAAAAAATGAATCGTGTGAAGATGATTGTGAAGTTGACTATTTTGTAGTGAAAAGCAAACATGGATCAGTAATTGTTTGATTTGTCATGACAGTGCTGTATTAAAAAATACCAATAAATAGAAATCATTCAATGACACTTGTCCTAGAAGATCTCTTTTAAGAGGTGATAAATAGGCTTTCTTTAATAATCTTTGTGACACCAACAAAGTGTTTTGTCAGTGGTAATATCACAGCAGTAACATTTACATCCTATGAAGCTTGTTATATTATTGGTAATCGTATGAAACCGTTTACTGATGCAGAAATTGGGATAGAGTATTTCATAAATGCTTTTAATTTAGTGTTAGTGACAAAAATAAGAAATAAAAAAAATTGATAGTTATAAAATGCAAAAGAGGTGTTTTAATATTTCGATCATTCTTCCACAATTTAAATTTCCAATGTTATATTGGTCTTAAAGCATTTTTCTCCCTCCTCTCCCCCATTTATCTTCATGTTGCGGCCCGTGTGAAATAGTTGACATATGTATGCGGCCCAGCAAGAAATCAGGTTGAGTACACCTGGACTGATGAAAAGTACGTGTTTGTCGGTCTCTGTTCAAAATGTGTATATATAGTTTCTTCTAATTTTGACTAAATAATTAGAATTCTATTTAGTTTAGGAGAATTTTAATGATTACCTTAATAAAATAAACGTTTGATTGTATCAATATCTTAATTCGACGAATATGTGACTGATTTTGTTAATTTGAAACTTTTGTTGCTGTCGGGTGTTTCTTATCCTGGGATATACATATGAAATACGAGTGTGAAAGAACAGAGACATACAATACAAACAGAAGAATTTAGACATTTATTACAGATGATGATCCCAGCATGTAACAAGAAGGAGTGCGCTGCTTTCCATTCGAGACAGGAATCCATTACAGGAGAAGTTCGACTTCCTTTTCCGAAGAAAATACACCCATGCCTTACTCGGGATTCGAACCGGGACCCACTCGGTTACAAGCCGAGGTTCATATCCACCACACTGGCTGAGCGGCGTTCAAACTTCTAAAGATTAATTTTTCAATTTTATGTGTGTGAACCAAGTAGTTATTTATTTGTTTTATAAAAATAAAAAAATAATGATAATCATCGTTCCTACTTCAAAACAGCTCAAAATATTAAATCATTTAAAATAAAAAATGGATATTAGGTTATTTGTGTTTTTTAAATAAAAAGGTAAATAATAGACACATACGATTTTGGACGTTTTTTTAGGTTTTCAATACCTGTATGTTTTAAATTTTTCAGTTACAAAAAACTAGTTATACTTGTAAAGCATTTTTTTTTTTAGAATAGAAGTATTTTTGGAAATGTAAAGTGATTTATAAAAAATAACAAACCTTACAATCTTGAAAAATATGTAATAAATTTTACCCTGAAACGTCAGCATCCTGATAAATGAAAATTGAGTAAATCGAAACATTAATTAAAAATATTCCTTTTATATAAAATAAGACTACAAAATTATTAGGTTTGTATTTTGTCTCGGATATGCTATTATATTACTTAAATTAAGTAGTAGAATTACTTCGTAAAAATATAATTAATGGCGTAATTTAAAAATCAATCCAAAAGAAAACATGGAACAAGTAGTGCAAAATAAATTAACTAGCTATTTTACTTCTGAAAGTTTGGATTTCACATCAACTGACTTAATTCATTATCGCTTCATTTTTTTCCATTAAAAATAATTCCCAAGAAATATGATTTGGGAAATTCTATTAGCCATCTTTTCATCAAAGCCAATGAACCCGGAAATTTAATATGCAAGTTCCAAGTTTACTTTTCTCCTACACAGGTATTTTGCAACTTTCTAAAGAATTCATTGGTTCTTTTTTAGTATTCAGATTTCAACGGAATACGAAAAGCAATTCCCAATAGAGTAATATTTTTAACGAAAACATTAATGCTCCAAGGTTTCTGGCTGAGATAGCAATACAAAGAATAGCTGGGATGTGTTTATGTATCAAAGTATTCTCGGAATAGATTCCTGAACGTATTAGCATTTGTTAGATTTAATCGAAAAATTTGAAAAATGGCACGAAAAACAGAATGACATCTGCATAATTTGATCTTCTTTATTCCTGGCATGGAAAACACATTTTAGAAACACATTCAGTAAAATCTTCTTTGTGTATTAAATATTTCGAAAAGTAATATTTTGCAGTTTGGAAAAATGCATTTATTGTAACCGTAAAATGAATTTATTTGTATATTTTTATTAATTCATGCCTGGTGTTTAGATTTAAATCATCCAGTCAATCAAATAAACTAATAATTTGCGCTTGAAGCTAATTTGACTGATAATTTGAACAATATGTCAGTTCCATTTGAACATTTTTTTTATTTATGTATTTATAAGTTATATTTCAGCAATTCATATATTATTTCTATTCAAGAAAATGGTACGAGATGAAATTTTTTACATATTATTTACACAATTTTAAAAATTAAAATTTTTTGAAAAAAATTTGGACAATTTTAAAATTTTTTACTCTTACTGTAATTTTTAATTTTTTTACCTGAATTCTTTGCTCGCCTAAGCTCAGTTTTAATGTAAACACAGATCCGAGATCCGAATATTAAAATGGTAACTCCTACCTTAATGTCCAACGAAGCAGCGATCTACCGGATCCTAACTGAGGTTGCGGTTCTCTGGCGTGGAATTGTTCCACCTTGACTAAAGCCTCTCTGTCAAGGGTAACCTCTCTGGACTGTCACTTAACTTCTCGAAATACTCTTCCCACTTGCAACACGAACTATCATAACACTCCCCAAATGCCACCCCCCTTACTCTAAACTTCTGTTATTTAAAAGCTTCCTAATTTGCATCTTTCATTCACGTTTTTCTTCTCGGGTTGGTTGGAAAAGAATTGCCATTTCTTCTGGCCCCAAAGAACCCAAAAGGACATGTTAACGAAAAAACGCGTGAGCCCGTAACACATTATTTGAATTTTTTTTTTTCTGAAGTGAATTTGGATTTTTTGTTGCCCAATTACGGGAGTTTGTTCTTTCCCGTAGCCACTTAAATTAAACCAATTCTCTTCGCAGAAATATATTTGTCCAAAATATGAATATTTGTAAAAATAAATTTCGGGAACCATGTCTACAATAATAAAGCTATTTATCATCATCCAATGATTAACTCCTGTAACCTTTTAACGGAATAATCTCTTAAAGCCATATATATTGACCCACATAATGTTCTCATTTGTTTTAACAAATACCTCACAGATTTAAGAGAAGATTGCAGTCTCCTTCGTTGAGATTCTCTATCAAAGTTAGTTTAACAGCAATCGATCTCCCATTCTTGGGTTTGTCTGCCACCAAACTTGTCTCCCGAAAGTGCCAAACCAGTAGATATAGTTTTAAGATATGGTATCATCTGGATGTTGAAGTCGTAAAGTTCTTTAAATCTTTCATATGATTTTCACTTAAAAAAAACTCAAATGGATTCAAATTTTGAATGCATATAGATGCATTGTGAATGAAGAAAATAACAGGTAACTTTATTGCCACACACATTGAGCACGAAGAAACCAAAATTAAAGAAATTACACATTTCAAGTCGATAATAAAATTCAAAAAAATTATAAAGAAAAGCATGCGCGATGACTTTTGAAAATTGACATTTCAGCAATTTCCCTTTTCATCTCTTTTTATTTATTAAATATTTCCATTATAGCTTGTAGTGAAATGTATTTTCTTAAATTATAAGGTAAATTCTACTATTTTTATTTATGTGTCAAAAATATTTCTCTCTCTCTCAGAGAATATATATCAATATATGGTACTATAACTGGAGACCTAAAGTTAAGGTACAACATTTTTCGAAACTCATCATTAATAAAACTCAGCAACAATAAGTTTCATTGTTCATATGAATGTTAATTATGTACTTTAAGAATACTTATGATAGTCTTAGTTTTTATTTTAAAGAATTGGACATTTTAAGTAGAAAATAATGGGCAAAAAAATCAAACTTAAGTAACTTAGTGTGTACGTCAGAGTTTCCCAGTGGGGCGCGCCCCCTAGGGGGCGTGTAACCCTACAAGGGGGGCGAGCATATCGAAAAGTCAAAATCAAAAGATTTAAAAACTACAAATTTACTGAAAGAGAACAAAGCAAAATATACATTCGGACATAATGAAAAAAATACACATTTACACTCATATAATGTACTTATATTAATGTATCAATAATGTGGGAGTAATAAATGTATCTGTCCTGAGATTACTTATTAATGTATTTGATAATTAATCTCACAATACTAAGTGAAGAACAAGTTCAATAATTACTTGTGATTCACGTAGGGTTGTCATATACAAAACTTAGTACTGTCTTGATGATTTGTATGGTTTTTGATTAAAATCGTATCGTGGTTTTAACTTCAAAGTGCATTATTATTACATTCAATATATATTTTTATTGGTTGAAGGGGGCGCGATGAAAATTAAGATCGAAAATTGGGTTGCAAACCTTGAAAGTTTGAGAAGCACTGGTGTACGTTATGTGTATGAATGTTGATATTCAGAAGTTGTTGGTAATTTCGTTGACAGTATCCAAGAGATTCTAGAAATGTTTTGGAGGAAATACTTACTCGATTCATTTAGCTAGCAGGTATTGGTATGGATTTAAAAAAACTTGTCACAAGTTGATGCTGCTTGCTTAAACAGTCTAAATCTAGAAGAAGACATGTTCCAGGTTGATTACGAGTTACAATATCTGTGTGTAGGAGACTGTTTCCGAGCTCTTTCAGGGTATAAGCACAATACAATGCCTCAGCTCATTGCAGATTATTTTGCCATATCAGGAACAAGAATTTTCGCTACATTGGTTCAAACACACCTTCACAATGCAAAATATCTATGAAATTTCAAGTTATAATTGTTCCCCCAAGCCCTCGACAGAGATGTGCCCCTTTTTATTGGGAAAAGGAGTACTTTTCCTCTGCCAGACAGCAGATGACTTATGTATTCTTTATATAGAAGTCTAGGTTAAGACTGAAGAATAATTAAGGGTGTTTGTAGATCTGGAGAGAGCAATGCACTTCAAATAACTAACCCAACAATGTTGAAAAACATAGATACTGAGGTGATTGAATCATGGTTGGAGCAGATATCACTCTCGGTGGTCACATTGATCTGCATGTAATCCATGGAAGAATTCTGACTAGAGTGAGATATCGGGATGAGATCCTTGCTCGATATATTTATCCAAACACCACTGCTGTTGGTAATAAATTCATTTTGATGGGTGATACTACATGAAACCATCGACCTATGCTTGTTGACCCATTTTTTGTAATGCTTCCAAGACATCTTTCCTCATAAGCCTGTGATATTTTTTTCGTCCAATAAAAATTTTTTTTCAACAGGGTTTTCGTTGTTGTTGTCGTTGTTGTAAAATATGCTTGTGTTAAACTTATGCAGATCTGTGAGTCGCATTCAATAATAAACTGTTTAGTTCACATTACTTTCAAATTTATTGCTTCTATATTGAATCCCAATTAGACACACTAAACAGGATGTACCTTAACTTTTAGAGAGCAGCGTACATATATATATAATATAATTTTTAAAAACCCATGTAAATACATACATGAAACGACAACAATGACAAAAACACATAAAATGTTTTCAGTAAACAAAAATCATTGTTTTAATCTGTTTCAAAAATGTTCTATTTTTACCACCAGGCACAGCAGCAATGCTCTATTTATGATTCAAGACAACTTGGCGAAAATTAAAAAGTGCATTTATAACTATTTTTTCTGATTTACATGAAGGAATATCATATTTATCCTTATTTCAGATTATTATTATAAGTATGGAACGATATGAAATGTTCTTCGCGAATATTGACAAAATTACTTATCTGTACCACATCAGAAATTTGGAGTTCATATAACATTTCTTAAGAAAGTGAACACTACTAGCATCAAATTAATTTGTATATTTTTCTTTTTTAAATATTATGATAAAGTAGCAACTCGTAAATAATTTTTAAGTTAAAATTACTGAATAATAAAGACAATGCCTTTAAATTATTTTCTTAAGTATGTCTTTCCATAAAAAGCTCGCTTAACCAGTTAACTCCGATGAGCGAGTAAATTCGTCAAGGAGAAGTTCCAGAATCTTGTGTCATGACGCGTATACTCGCCATGCGTAAAAAGTAGTGACCATTGGCTATTTAAATTGTAATTTTTTTTTTTTTTAAAAAAAAACTAAACATTTTCTCAAACTTCAAGAGGTTTAGAATATTTTGTGGCCATTACGAGAGTAAAACAAATAAAGAAAATGAAAAAAATTAGATGAACTCTTGCGTCCCCCTATACACCGGAATTTATTATGTGCGATGATAACATTATATAGATGATAGCCTAAAAAGAGCAATGATAAAAGTTGGAAGGTTGATTTATAGTAGGGCATTTTCAGGTATGGTCAGCCATGGAACAAATGTGTGACGCTGACGAAACGCTAATCCCATTCATAACTGCTGGGCCAAAGTTACCTAACTATCGAGTAGTGTAAATAATAACGGTTTGATGTTAGAACCATTGGTTGTCTCTTTAGAGCAGTGCTTCTCAAAATTTCAATATTCGCGACCCAATATTCAATCATAAATTTTATCGCTCCCCCCTCATACAATAACAATGTATTGAATTCAATAGTACTATATTTTGATACTTAAACTACGATACGACTTTAACCTCTTAAGTGCCACTGGCTTATATAAACGTCTTACTCAAGTGCGCTAATTTCACCGGACGTATATATATACGTCTTTTCGAAGTACGATATTTTCTGTGCAATGTTATCCATAAAATTATTCCGAAAGCTTTGGAAATGAATAAAAGGACCTTGACAGTGTTTGCGTTGAATTTACTCATTTCAGAGGCTCTTTTTATTGCTTTTATTTATTCCTTTTCTCCCCTTAACTTTTAATCGGCAGTTAAGGGATTTATTATAAACCGTACGAATTACCAAGATAAGTATTAATTTTTTTATATATAATTTTGCATATAATTTTATAAATGACAATCCTATGGGTAACTGGTAATTATTAAACTTGTTCTTAACTTAGTTTTGGTAAATTAATAATAAAATACATTGTGTAGCACTGTTATATTTATAAGTGTAATACTCAGTGTAAATATGTATTTTATTTTTTATGCCAGAATGTATTTTGTTTGTTTACTTTCAGTAAATTAATAATTTTTTTAAAATAATCTTTTGTTTTTGACATTTCAATATGCCTTGTAGAATTGTCCCGCCCCCCATAGGGGGCACGCCCAGCAGTTTGAGAAAAGCTGCTTTAGAGCAATGGCCAATATCATGCTCCCAAAAGAATAGTTATTTCATTGGGGTGTACTCTGTGGTTTATATGTTGTATTTCTATGTATGTATGTTATATGTATTATCTTACGTGTTTCGAGTAATATGTTTGTAATATAAGTTTATGTTAACCAACTAAATAAGAATTAGTGATAAAATTTACAACGATATGAAATAAGCCCATCAATATTTTAACAACAACACTTACTCTGTAATTGACGTGTATACCCGTCATCGTTCGAATTCCGTGGCACACACAATTGCGCACTCTCAAATGGGAATTCAATAGTTAAATAGTAAGATAACTTTATAAAACTTTTATGTATATAGTCACAAAATAAAATAAATACATACGCAGAAAAAAAAGAACTATTTATTCAAAAAAATATAATAATAAAGTTTTGTAAATAGATCACATATCTTAGAAGTTATATTTTTTTCTTCTTGTTTTAATTATTAAGGACGCAGGTCTGAAAACAAATTAAATTTAACATCATTCTTCATTTGGACCATTGCACTTAATTAAACATCTCTTTTCAGTAAGCAATTTTCGGACATTATCCCTCGCTTCTCTATTTCCACAACTCCCATTTTTTGAGAGAAAAAAATATTACAGAATTCTAAATGAATATGCTGTGAATACAATAGAATCCTTTAATTATATAGAGTTCGCATATGCTCAACCAAAGCATTTCTATTTTTCTTATGTTTTATTTTTGACATGACAATGCTTGAGCGCGTTCTTTTTCCTATGACTCGAACTCATTAATCATCACACTGTACATTAACATTAGCATTTTATTCTCGAAGACAAAGCAAGTCATTGATGTTCTTATAAAAAAATTTCACGAGATAGAATGACTGTTTATTTACATTGCAATGCAAGGATATTCATTACGTAGGTCTTACTGTATTTATATACACTTTTGAAATACTATACAAATACTTCATATTTGTATTCGATATTCGGAAACATCTTTGCTTTATTTATATATGCATTTTAAAAATTGATAAGCATTTAGAATAACATTTGTTAAACTTAGTTTCTTTTGTAAAAACGACATGTGTGGGAAATTTCCAGCGATTACAAGTAATAAAATCCATATCGAATCACCCCTTCTCGAAACTTTTACATCCCTTCAACCTAAGTATTTCGAAGCCTAGATAACTTTAATACATTTTAAATCCGTTTTCCCAATATCCTATAGTTGGACCCACGACTTACTGGAAAGTGTGCCGTTGCTAAGCTGAGCTTCAAGCAAATGGGCTATATTGGATCATTTGATAAAATTGCAGGATGTAACAAGGATTTCCTTGATGTGTTTGTTTACAGTTAAGTCAGAGGTTTAGATAAAACGGGAATAGGAAATTTCTGGGAATAATTCTAAGGCATCTTGTTAAATCTAGTTAAGAAATGTTGTTTTATACAAGTGCATATATATACACATCTATTACACACGCAATTATATATAATATACATTTTAATAGTTATATTTCATTCAAATCAAAATGATTGAAATGACATTATTTTTTATTGTGTGCATTTTTATGCATAATTGCATGAGATAAAATGAGATTTGTTTTTTAGATTATTTAAGTAATTTAATATTGATTTTAAGTTATTCCGAAGACTGGTTTTACTTCAAAAAATAAAATTTAGGTTTATTTTTAATAAATATGAACATAACATATATTATATTCACATCCTTCGAATATATTTTTTTTTAATTTTAATAATGTGTAATAAAAGTTTTTTTCTTGTAAAACAAGATTTAGCTATTTTGAAGATAATTCTATATGGAAAACACTTGATAAAAATGTTGACTTTGTTTCAGAATTTTAAATTTGTATCTTTCAGGAAAATCAAAATCATAGTTGTGATTTAAATTATTTTAGCTCAATCTTTGATACTTTAAACTTGTACGTGAGTTCTCTTTTTTTTTTTTTTTTTTTTTTTTTTTTTTATTTATTGCAAAATTAAAAAGAATCGAAAATTTAAGATTTTTAAAATTTCGCCTTTATTTAGATACTAATTTTTTTAACAGTGATTATTTTGAAACACGTTTTAGTTATTTTCTTGAAGTATTTTGAGATACTTCCGTTTTGAGGGACTTCTTAAAAAATACTAATAAACTTTCTTAAAATATTGATAAAGCTCAAATAAAAAAAATAAGAAAATGCTAAGTTATGGTAAAGTGAAGTTCGTTATTAGTTCTTTATTTAAAAGGTCGCAAAGTAGCAGTTTTATTTAGTTTGCTAGTTAAAAGAAAAAGTTTCAGTGTTACTAAACGTAATTTGGGAATATTTCGAAATTTTTACTCTGCTTAATGTGTGAGTTAATAGCGAAAGCATGAATATGATCCTAAAAATTATTGGTAAGGAAAAACTATGAACATCATACAATGAGGCAGTCTCATGCAATAAGAGAAATTGATAAAGTATTAAATCGTCGAACAATTACACTAAATAAGTAGAAGTCACCAATACAAAAGACCTCGCTAAATGCTTCTTCTCGTTATTAAAACTTTGCAAAACAAGTGTAGTTTACATTTTTCTACTATTGACTGCAAAACATGGCATTCGGCGAAGTATTTTGACAGAGAAATTGGTAGAGAGTATAATACTTAAGCACTGGAACATTTAATACCGCTTAAATTATTGTACAAGTCATTTCATACATATAAGGAATATTAGCTCATTAAAATTCCTGGTATTAGATATTGCCATTCATAATTGGTAATTCAAAGTATAGTAAATTTAATATTTTATCCTTCATTTGAAAAATATTTAACATATTACTGCAGTGCTTCTCAAACTTTCCATACTTAAGACCCAATTTTCATCACCCTCCCCCCCCCTCCATACAATACCAATGCATTGAATTCAATAATAATATACTTTGACGTAAAGCTACAATACGACTTTACTTATCAACAGTACTTATTTTAAAGATAAGCATTAAATTCCGTACATAATTTTATGACAAGCCGATAGGGTCACTGGTACTTATTAAACTTGTGTTTTTTTAACTCAGTGCTTCTCAAAGTTTCAATATTAGCGACCCAATATTCAATCATAATTTTCCTCGCGTCCCCCTCATACAATAATAATGTATTCTCTCAATTCAATAATACTATACTTTGACGCTAAAACTACAATACGACCTTAACTTCTTAAGGTCCACGGGCGTATATTAACGTCTCGCTTAGTCAAAGCTTTAATTACCCGTCCGTTCGGAAGGCTTTCGTCTTTCCGCGAAGTACGATCTTTTCTGTGCACTACTATCCATAAAATTATTCCGAAGGCTTTGGAATACAATAAAAGGACCTTGATAATGTTTGCGAAGGATTTACTTATTTCAGATTATTTGTTTCTTTATTCCTCCCCCCCCCCCTCCAATACATCACATGCGTGCGCCTACGTTGAAAAC
>BMAV01020793.1:37302-89153 GCA_019973955.1 Trichonephila inaurata madagascariensis
TATGTTAGAATGTATTTTGTTTGTTTACTTTCAGTAAATTAATAATTTGTTTAAACAATCTTTTGTTTTTGACTTTTCAATATGCTCGCCCCCCCAAGGGAGATGCACCCAACAGTTTTAGAAACGCTGGCTTAACTTAATACTATTCAATTAATTATGGAATAAATTGTACAGGACCGATATATTTATAAATGTATTTTATCAATGTAAATGTGTATTTTGTTTTTTATTATTTCCGAATACATTGTTTTTTGCTACCTTTCAGTATATTAATATTTTTTAAATAATCATTTTTTTCGACTTTTCGATATACTCGTGCCTTCATTGTAGGGTTATCATGCCCTTTTAAAGAAGTGCATCCCACAGTTTGAGAAACGCTGCATTACTGAGAATTATTTGTTCTTTTATACCACAAAAAGCAGCATCTTCAAAGTACTAAATATCATAATTCCAGAAATATTTGTTACTGAACTAACTAAACGCCACTTTTTCTTAATATTCAATATTTTGTAAAATAGTTTCTTTTTGTTAAAACAATGCATGTTCTCCAAAATTATGTAACAGAACCACGATTGTCAGTCTTTATATCGTGATAGAACTTAATACATCTCCATGATGCGCTTCATCTTCTCATTCATCAATTATTCATAAGCGGGATGCTTATGATTTATTCATACATTTGGCATTAATAATTTTCTATATAAGGCAACATAATCAATCCAAGCTGCTTATATATATATGGTGAAGATGAAACCAGAGGGCATCAAAGACGCAATATGAAATTTATGGACTAAATTGGCTAGTTAATAACTCAAGGATGTGATAATGAACTCAAAATAAAATTAATTATTAGTTACCTTTAGAAAAATATATTGTATACTTCCAATGCATATTTAGTAATTCTTTTTTTTCCTGATAAGTTTCGTTAAAGGTAAATCTTAACTTTTAATTACATTTATCATATTTCTTACCCCCAATTATTCTGTGTATAGGTTTATTTATATCTTTTTAACAGACTTAACGAGACATTATCATATGCAGTCTAAATTCTCATAAATGAAATTCCTTCCGCAGTTCAAACATGTAGACAGCCCCCAAAAATACGCAGTAATTATGACTCATCTTTGTTAAATACACGATTAAATAAAACGTGTTTATAGAATATCAATATAAATTGAGTAATAATATTTCTGATATTGCTATGAGTTTATTTTGTAGCTTATGTAAATCATATGTGAAAGGAAAATATATAATATTACCTGTACTTTGATAAAATCAAATGCCGAGTTTAGTGTTTTATCAACTAATCCACAAAGTTTTTTTTTTTTTTTACTAACATTATGTTTCTTATTTGATGTAACCTTAACTGAGATTTCCGATAAGAATGTTGTACTTACATATGGATATTTTGTGGAAGGTTCAATTCAAACATATACAACAGCTCAAGTATCACACAAAAACAATGATAAATAATAAAAAGGTACACATATTTGAAGTAAGAGCTAGGAAAAATTAACATGGGAACAAAAGTGAAAAGTTCAACATTTAAACAACAAGAAAAGGAACATAAGAGATGTAATCTTTACAAGTTCTGGCATTTCTGTATAGTTTTACCACGTTTTTTACTCTTTTGACTAGTTCGGGCAAATAAGAATATACTCTGCATTCATGATGCCTGAATTACAAATTTGGCATATACTAGGTTGAAGGATGTGTATTTTCTTAAGATAATGTGCCTTATGCAATCATGGACTGCTTGCAGTCTGAAGTTTGCTTCAGCCTCTTTATGGAGCCTTTGACAAAACTATTTCGAAGTGTCTTGAATGTTAGTCCAGGATTTGCCTGTTGGTTTTGCTGTCTGGTCAGATTTAAGAGTATCCACTAATTTCTGAAAAATATATTTTTAAGTGACTCTGGCTTTAGTTGCCTTGTGGCTTAAGTGTTCCTCTCTTGGAAAGTAAGTCTGCCGTACTAATTATCCTTAATTCACTTAGGCCTCCTGGGTGGCTCTAAGAGAGTATCAACTATGGCTAAGGCAGCTCAGAGTAACGCAGACAGAACAAAGAGCTGATAGGGTGTAGCTATTATATTTTTGACATTAATATTATATACCTTCGTTAAAAAAATAATAAAACGTGTATTGATTTGCTGATTAAAAAATTCCCCCATAAAAGGCAGTTTTGTTGAAATATAATTTAGAAATAAACCAATCAACATAAAAATATAGATATAGTGCTTCAAATGCAACTATCCATTTTTTCTCACTAAAATTAAAAGCGTGCCTTAACCCTTTCGCGGATCTTGGGAGGATTACATATACATGCTCATTCTGGTGGTTGAAAGATTCTTCAATGTCTAAAATTTTCTCATTCGTAAGCAGAAATGTCATGAGCAGTAGTGCTTTTGCTTTAACCCTTTCTTGGGTGTTGGGAAGATTACCTCCCATCTACATGATTTAACAAACTACACCTGTGGGAAGCACAAAACAGATTATAAAATATTGGCCTTGCTATTATAACGATGGAAAGACTAATTCCCGTTTCAATTTTCTGTTACTGCACATAATCCAGCGATTATGACATTTGTAAATCGGACAAAAGAAAGATGATACTAAAGAAGTACCTTGTCCAAACTTTATCGTTGTATATAACGATGTCATTAGATGGGTTACTTGCTTCGATCAAAGAGAAGAAAGGTACCAAATAAGACCTGGAAAATGGTGGCATTATCCAGAATGCTTGTTTTCTTATTGACCTTGTCATCATAAATAGTTTCATACTGTGGAATGTGATAAAAAGAAACAGAAGTTTAGACTAGCTAACGTTCCGTATAAAATAAGCTCGTCAGATAATAGAAGGATATTCCTCAAGAGAAAGAAAAGGACGTCCTTCTATAGCTTCCTTTGTAGGAAATCGTATGCTAAGGATGGTTTCGAACTATAGACGATGTTGGAAATGTAGCAAAAAGGGACAAGAAAAGAGGACTTGCTACATGGGTGCAGAATGTGATTTCACCTTGGGAATTGCGACCTGCTTCTCATCTTTTTGAGGCAAATAACCACCACTATATTCAATTTTCTTTATGATCGTGAATGTTTCTCTCTCATCTTGGGAAGTAATCTTCCCACCCCTAAAATTTAAATATAAACATAAAATTCAGCAAAATTATAAGTACATTTCCTTAAATGCCTTTGTTTGATTGTTAATAAAACATAAACAAACTGCGAGAAATTCAAAAGAGAAATAAAAGGCCCTCAAAAGGGTTAAACGCCATTTCTTTATTCCATACGTTTGAAATACATTACAAACATTTATGAAGTTATTACTGAATGTTTTTGTAATGTCTGCTTCCGAATAATTCAAAGGCAGTGTGCAATGCAACTTATATTGGGAGCACGTTTCCTTATATTTTTGTTTACTCCCTTTATTTCACAGCTTTGTATAACACGCAAATATTGCCATTAAGGTGAATACACTTCAGGTGAAATTTCAATCATTTCATGTTTGTAGTGTTACAAAAACGCACATATATCTTGTATTCAAATTTGTATTAAATATTAAAGTTATACAACATTTGCATATTAATATTTCTCTCTAGGCAACTTTCGAAATTTAAACCCATATGAAACATTTTTATCTTCATATCTGAAGAAAAAAACACCATCTAAAATAAAGAAAATATATATAGACTTCTTTTTACACCTAATAATTATTATTCAACTGGAATATGTTTATATATAAATTACATAAAATAAAGTTCACGAACAGTATCAATAATATCCTTGTCTATATACGGTTTTATATACAGTTTCTATTTAAGAAGCATGAAATTCAAAGATCACACCATAGCTGGATGTATAGGCTTGCGATAAATCAATCGCAATTAAAACCATTGATGGTGCCAACCCCGCATGTATCTAGACTCCATTTATTTCATAGTAGAGCTCTTTTTCTAGCTCTATTGCCCTTTAGAACAAGCTTCATTGATTCTTCGATGCACTAATACATAAAATTGGTCTTTTGATTTCTTCCGAGGAGCAAGAAGTTTGACCAGAAGTTTCTCTTTTCACCTGATTTATAGAGATTGTCTCATTGATTCACAATGTTCATGATTTCTGTTATCAGTGGCTTTTTTTCGTCTTTTTCTATCTTTTCTTTATTTTCCTATCGCAAAGAGATGGTTTTTGCTAATCGATTTCATGGCTCAATGGACAAATGAAAAAGCGGATTCATTTTTTTTTCCAGAATTTTATAACCTACCTATACCAGAAAGAAGATCTGTGATATGTAGATAAAATGAAAAATTAATTTTTAGGTTTAATACTGCTACAAAAGGGAAATGTGAAATTTAGGTATATGAGGGATTTTCTTGTGGTAAAAAGTCAAAATGAACCAGCATTTTAGTACTCTTAACATTTGTTGCGATGAGAGAACATATATTAAGGTATACGACTACATTCGGAATCGTGATTTTGCAAAAGCGTATAAATGGATAATATTTATGATATTTAGTGTCACTTAGATTAGAAAATGTACATTAAATTGTTTTAAGAATAGTATTACAATAAAAATGTATTTAAGTACAATATTTTGACAAAAAATGATTATAGAATGACCCATTTTCAAAATAATCTCCTTTTGCGAAAAATGCTTCAATTATAATAATATTTGCCTGCATATAGCTCACACCTCTGTACAGAGGCTCAACTAGAACTTTTGAAATATATAACCTAGAAGTGAGTTTATCCATGTTTTACGATAACAGAGGGGAGAAATTTTAAGAAAAAAACGCCGATTATTATTTCAATGGGTTGTAACTCTAAAAATAATGTTAATTTTTCAAAAATCATTGTTGAACCTCTGTACAGTGGTTTGAGCTATATAGAGATAAAATATTATTATAATAGAAGCATTTTTCTCAAAAGGAGAACATTTTGAAAAAAGGCCATTCTAAGTTAATTTTTTGCCGAAATATTGTATTTAAACAATTTTTTTTGTCAAATTGTCCTTAAAACAATTTTATACATGTATTATAATCTAAGTGAGACTAAATATCGCGAAAGTTATCCATTTATGCGCTTTTTTAAAACCACGGTTCTGAACGTAGTCGGATACCTTAAATAGGAACATGAAAAAAAAAAACAGCAGATATAACTAACATCTTATTTAGAATTAAATTTTGGAAAATTACAAACCTACTGCCGAAATCTCAGTTCACGATGAAGAAGAAGGAAAACAGCGTGGACTAGATTGTAGGAGTTGACGGTGCTGTAAAAAAAGAGCTGGGATATGAAATGTTGCAATGTAACTTAGAACTCACCAATCAGTAATCATCCCTTTAGATTCCTTATATTGTTAAAAAAAATATTTATTTTAAAATAATCTAACCAAAAGTAAGTCTTTTTTCCA
Source organism: Trichonephila inaurata madagascariensis (assembly GCA_019973955.1). Taxonomy (NCBI): domain Eukaryota; kingdom Metazoa; phylum Arthropoda; class Arachnida; order Araneae; family Nephilidae; genus Trichonephila; species Trichonephila inaurata. Next base: position 42,711 of record BMAV01020793.1, read on the forward strand.
TTTTTTTTAAATTCAACCCCTTTGCGACAATATTAAATTTTGATATTAATTTTTTTAACTACAGTAATACCACGATTTACGCAAACCCGGCGCGTTACGCGATTTTCAAATCTCACTAATTCCTCTTCTGTTTTCGAAAAGAAAGAAATGGAAAAATTGGTAAATTTGGTAAAATTAGTAAAGTGATTGAAGAAGTTGTCCATTTGGCCAGGCAAATAAATTAAGAAGTTGATCGTGATGGCGTTCAAGAACTGCTGGATGACTGGGGAACTGATAGTTGATGAAATTGGTGAAATTGGTAAAGTGATTGAAGAAGTTGTCCATCTGACCAGGCAAATAAATTAAGAAGTGGATCGTGTTGGCGTTCAAGAACTGCTGGATGACTGGGGAACTGATAGTTGATGAAATTGGTGAAATTGGTAAAGTGATTGAAGAAGTTGTCCCTCTGGCCAGACAAATAAATTAAGAAGTGGATCGTGATGGCGTTCAAGAACTGCTGGATGACTGGAGAACTGATAGTTGATGAGCTCTCAGAAATGCATGAGCAAGAGCAAGACATTAAAGCACTTGAGTCTTAAGGGGTCTCAGGGGAGTTAAATTTCTCTGGAGGTCTGAAAATATAAACAATTTTCAAACAGGCATAATTCTTTTAAATTTAAATTAAATAATTCGAATCTTTTACACATTATTTATAAAGGAATGAGGCTTCAAAAAAGTGTAAAATGTTTAAAATATAATCATAATTTAAAAAAATATAAGCATATGAAAATAAGAAAATTTTTTACAAGAAATATTGATTAAGTTTTACGTCGCGCATGCTATTTTAAAAAATAGTAGCTTTTATTACTAGCTATAAGTTAATTTATAAAGTTAAATGTATTCTTATTACACTGCAGCTATTTTTATATAAATAGAATAATAACTTACATATTTTAATAAATAAAGAAAATACATTTTTAAAAGATATTTAAAAAATTGCAATATTTTACAAATATTTTGAAATACAAAAGATATATAATACTAAAATTAGGTAGGGCTTAAAGAGTATGATGTACTTTATAATTCTACAAAGTTTTATACATCAGAGGCTACTACTTTAGAAAATAGCGTAGGCAACGCAAAAAAATACCTAATATTTAATATAGAATTTTCATATGCTTATGATTTTTAAAATTATTATTATATTTTAAACATTTTACACTTTTCCGAAGCCCCATTCTTTTATAAGTAGTGTGTGAAAGATTCGAATCATTTAATATTAAATTTAAAAGAATTATACCTGTTTGAAAATTTTTTATGTTTTTAGACTTCTAGAGAAATTTAACACCCCTGAGACCCCTAAGGACCCAGTTTAGTCAGAAGATCGAATAACAGTTGGGGATTTGACAGGACGCCTCAGTAGTTTTATTGAAAAATGGTTTAAAATTTTAGAAACTTTAGACTCCAACGATTAGCGTATATATATATATATATATATATATATATATATGTATATGTATATTTACAAAATAAGGAATAAAACAATTATTAGCATGATACGTGGAAATTTTGCCTAGTAAAAAATCCTTGAGCCGCCAGAGTACTTTCTTAGATTTGATGAAACCTTCTACATCTAAATAACTTCGGCTTGCGATTTTGTATTTGTGTTATCTAAGATTTTATTAAACATTTTAGTACTAAACTGTTATTTTCTTTCGTCTCCAACCCCAACTATAAATAATGTATGTGTAATTATATGAGAAATCATGCACCGCAAATTCTTGAATTCAACTTAGTCGGTTATCAATCAGTCCCACCTATCGCTTACTCATTTCTCATATCGCTGCTGTATTTTTCTCTTTTATTTCTCTTAATTTCATAGAACATCTTTTCATACATTATCGTAAGCTTATGTTTATAAATTGAAGAAAAAAAACTTTTAAAAAATAGTCTGTTTGTACGAGATTAAAATTGAGCTTTAAGAAATTCAGTTTTAGAAAATTTCAGAAAATTAAATTTGGGAAAGATTATTTATAAGGTATATTTATTTATTTAAAAAAATTATTTCACTTTTTAAATAAATAAATATCACTTATAAATAATGTTTCTCAAATTTATTTTTCTGTATTTTTAAGGCATGTAGACCCTTAAATGATGTGAGTGTAACGGGTTTATTTTAAGTTGTTTTTTAAAAACCTGCTAACAAAAAAAAAATTTCTAATTAAGCGTTCTTATCAAACGATTAAACATCTGTTCATATGTTTAATATTTTACCGTACCATACTGCTTGGCTTACTGTTTGGTTATATGGAAGCAGTAATAAATGATTAACATAGAAGAAAATCGCATACAATGTTGGTTTCTGCAGTGATTTTCTTTTCTCAATGAACTTTTTTCATGTAACTTTCTTTAAAGAATATGAATACAAAAAGTAACATGAAAAAGTATTTCCTAAGGATTTGGAGCGCAGGCCACATCAATCATAAGATAAATTCGCAGACTTCTTAGATTTCGATACGCAACTTTCTGGCTCCGAGCCAAGAAATTTCTCCACGCAGTTTTTATTTATCTTCTGAATCTTCACTACTTTTGGTCGCGTTTTGCAAGCTTTCGTTTCAGAACTTCAGTCGAAGTATTCAAGCTAGTTCTCTTTGTCATTATCATTATCTAACACTGCCTTGAGGGCAAGTGGCTCTTTAGTGGTCAAAGAATACCAATAAATATAAAAAAAAGCCGCACGCGAGAAAAGCGAAAGCTGAGTAGTGAAGTGAAAGTTGGGCTGTGTGTTTTTTTTGTGTTGGATCAAGTATGGAAGGTTAAAAAGTACTAAAAAACATACCATTGATAAAATGTAGTACTAAAATAGTCTGATATCTGTTCTAAGCGTATTAGAGATTACCAGAATAGTTACCAGTTTTTCAAAACTACAGCCAGCAGAATCTTAGTCTACATATTGATTTAACTCAAATAATTAAGGTTTGATATTTTGGCATACCATCATAACCAATTTTACCGATTCAGATGAACGTTTTATTGTTTTGTATATTGTTCCTTAAATATTAAAAATAAAAATTATCTCTATGCCTTTAAAAGCATTAATATATCTCAAGCTTACAGTATATTAATTTCACATAGGAATTTTTTTTTTGTTTATCGTTGTGTTTAAATTCAAACTTATAATGTATATGACCAACATAATAATTTAAATTAAAAACTCTTATATACCTAACAACTATGAATCGTACAAGTTGAAGTACAGCAATTTTATGTTAAATCTTTTGTTATAGGGTCCAAAAAACATTTGGAGAAGAATATACAAAATGCCTAGAATAGTAAAAATCAGAATTCTGAATTTCAAAACTTTGACAAATAAATAAATTTTTCTCCAAAATATGATTATTTTATTTTACGATTTTTTTTTTTCTTTTTTTGAAAAATGTATGAAAATAGTTTTATAGTTAAGCATGCCTTTTTTAAAAAATTGTGAGGCCAATGAATAAATGTTAAAAACAAGACGTTACAGCTGGTTATTTAGATGTTGTTTTTGTGGGACAATTCAGATTCTACAGCATAACTGCCATTAAATTTTGGTCTGAGTATATCAATTTTTTTTTCTTTTTACATCGTTTACTGAGTCGCTCATCATATGAGCTTATATCATTGAAGATGGACAATTCATTCTTCTTAAAGAAGCAGGATGTTTTAGTTGAAGGTTCACTTATCATGTGTTCAGAGTAGTGGTGTAACGTACACACCCAGCAATTCCCGCATCGCGCTAGGAGTGCGTCTAGGGTGCCCAAAGCCTGACTGCCGCCAAGTGCCTGTCCTTTGTAAAATACAACTTGGGGGCTTGAAATCTGACATTGCAGAGGGGTCTAAATGTTTCCCGTTACGCCACTGGATCAGAGTGATGTCTTGCTCAATTTTGCAGTTAGGAATAGTTCAAGCAGACGTACAAGTCAAGAGATCAACTTAGAAATAAACGGAAATAATTGTCAGCAGCTTTCGCAGTAGCTAAACATCACTAACAATGATTCCTCTTATAATCGGCAAACTAATGATTACGAGAAGTACTTTGCGACTCATAATATGATATATGAGTTTCCTGTGCTTATCCAGCCTATTTCCCTTTGTGTACTCTTACCCTCTGGTACATTTTCAGAGGTTTACGCATTTTTACCCCGGAATCTCAATGACGATCGTAGTTTTGTTTTGAGAAATTATCCCTACTCGTACCTTGAATACCAAAGTAGATGTGTTTGGAGATTTTTAGTTGAATTGTGAGTTACGTACTGATTTATCGTTGGAGCAGTAAGAATTATATTTTCGGATGTCATGCCATTCTATAATTTGCGTTATTTGGTCATCTTATCCGTGATACACTTAAATTATTGAAAAGTATTCTGTTGCTAATTGTTGGCTCCTTTATTTTATGTGTGAAATTTTAAATTTACATTTCAATAGAAAAATATTCGGCCGGTTTATAGTCGGTTATCAACTTCGGTTTATATCCTTTTTCTCCGTGAAGCATTTCTTCAGCCAGAGCTAAATCTCAAACACAGTCGAGCAAACATGAACATTTGAGATAATTATGCATTAATCTATCAATGGGATGACCGTTAGCTCTAAATTACCATCACAACAGATAGAGGCTTGCCATATATGCCAGGGTCTGTCTACGAATTATTGATTGATACATTATTTATATGAGCCTTCTATATTAAAGATTAAATCCGTCTGTTGTTTTTCCTTTACAATACCCTCTTCAAAGAAAGAAGCCAAGATTGAAGAGAGCTTCTGATGAACAGTGGTTTCGAATTTTCTTATTCACTTTTTCAACCAAACTCTCATCAACAAAAGAAGTCCGACCCCACCGTGCTTTGTTGTGAACATTAGTACGCGCATCATTGAATTGTCAAACCAATTTTATCACCAATCCATGTCTTTCATTACATTTTGCCTATAAATCTCTACACATTAAAAACGAAATTCAAATGGCTTAACATTCCTTGTGTTCAGAAAATGGATTGCAGGATGCTCTTCACAGTCGGTGGGATCCGCAATCGTCGTTAACCTTTTTGAACCCTCACTAACACGTGTAAAAAGAACACGTTACGAATATAATTATTTCACTGTACTGACAATCTACTAGATACACGTGTATGCAAGATTTGAACTCTGATATTATCGTTGTGGTTGTGGTAAAACGAAACGGTATATAGTTTACACGCTTCGAATGTAAATCACATTTATTCATTTCCTATTCTTATCTGGGTGTGCCTGGGAATGAGACTGCTAATGAGCCGGCTGGTAGGGGATGTGATCTCCCTGCCCCCAGCTCCTCTATCTTGAGTCACATTGAAACCCATTCCCTCCAAGGTTAAGCCCTCCTGCTTATTACTGGTATGCATATAAAAAGTCCTGGCCTATCTCTACAGTGAAGGAGATTCAGGGCTCTTCAGATGATCTTGGCATGCTTTAGAAGTGGACACCTGAGTGGGATGTTCTTTGTGCAAAGGGTAAAGTCTTTCTATGCCTATCCCTGCTCATCTTCTGGACTGCTGGGGCATATCCGTGGGACAGTTGTTTGATGAGCTGGATCTGGGACATTCTTTTGCGTAAATATAAAATGGACTTGGTGTAGGCTTTCCTGCCCCAAGGGGACTTGAAACAACAACATTCATGTCATCGTGGATTACGCTTTCTCAACTTTTAATAAACACTCTACTACAGTACTGAAAAATTCAAAATTAATTTCCTGTTGAAATTCTTGAAACTCTAAGCTACAAATGTATGCCAGGAAAGCCCAACTAAATCTCTTAGGACTTAATTGAGCTTGCAAATTTTGCCCTACAAAATAAAACTTCGAGTATGATGAGAATACAGCAGTACGACAAATTGCAATTCGTGAAAAAGGGACGTGAGCCCGGCTTAATATTTAATGATATTTTATATAGTTCCATGATTATCAATTATACATTGAAGTAACTATAGGATAGTCGACCTTTTTTAATTATTTTTGTTCGCAATTTTGTTTCTGAACCTTTTCACGCAATTTCTAAAAAAAAAACGTTTCATTACATCAAGCTTCTTGATTTCTTTGAGAAGAATTGAGTTTTCCAGTAAAACTATTTTAAATATAATTATGTCATTTAAATATTCAAAAGGATTTTATGCCACATAATCATTTTCAAAATGTTAATGTTTTTAAATTAGAAATAAATAAATGAATAATAAAAATAATGAGAGCAGTCTTTAGATTTTTCTAGTTTCAAAGAAAGTAATTCATAATATTTATTAATTGAGTTACAGCTGAAAGTTTTAAGTGAAACAATATCCCATAGATATTAATGTATCCTTAATTTTTAGGCAGCTATCGCCTTTGATGGGAATACAGCAACACTGAAATGATACTTAAAAAAGAAAAATGAATTTGTAAAACAGTTTCTCTTACCAAAGTTTATCGATTCATTTTTTTAAACAAAATTTGTGTAAGATTCCGTAGTCACAAAATGAATATTTTTTTTTCTTTTTAAAATTCCATTTCATTGTGTCACAAATTCAAAATTCAAGTAAATGAAGTGACATTTGATTAATGGCGCTATGAATCAAACATGTATCCAAAGCCACCATTTGCTGTTTTATTATGAATGAGAAATATGTAACGTCTCATTTGCACCGTTCAGGTATTAATCTTTTCCTTCACATCAAATCTTATAATCAGGCATCAATCAATACCTTCACATCACATCTTATAATTGTACATCAATCAATATCTTCACATCATATCTTTTCATCAGGCATCAGTCATTACCTGCGCATCATATCTTTTTAAACTGCGTATCACATGACATAATTTATTTGATTCAATCATCATTTGTGCAAAACCAAAACTTCATCATTACTTATCTGGGTAGTTTATATTTTTATCTCAAAAATATAAAACAGAGGGGGAATAAGCAAGTAATTCACAAGTAACATGTTTGTGTTTAGCACTTCATTCAACGATGTCATGTTATCAATATTTTGTTGATAACATTCATAAAATCAAATATTTTAATGGGAATTTAATAGTAATAACCAAAATATCATATTCATAACACGTAAAACTTAATATTTAATTTTAAATGATATTTCGTAAATTATTTAGAAGAATAACTTTTATTTTTCAATTGTGTATTAATTTTTAAGAACTCTTTGAAACAAAGTACACCCAGCTTTTTTTTTACACAGTAGATACGTTCCTCGCAGAACCGTGCTAAAAAAAATCGTGTAAAAAATGCAAGCGACATATGGTAAATTTGGGGATATGTTCCACAACTTTAAAAAATAGGGAAAGATGAAAAGAGTCTAAATATTTTCCTCAAAAAACCATGCAAATAGAGTAATAATGAAATCCATGCTATATATTTACAGAACAAAAACAGTATTTTTTATACAAAAAAAAACAATAAATAAATAAAAATAAAATACAGCGAAAATTTAGTACATACAACATGTAAAAACTCAAATTGAATTTATGAATGAAAATACTAACAGCTATTCATTGTTACTTAATAACAAGCGTTCGCGTGTATTACGAACTGGATCAAAATGCTATCAGCAGTAAATGTGTCAGATATGTCTATCAGAACTGTCGACCTTCTTTCAAATGAAGAATTTCATTCGTTGTAAACGGCCTTTGTTGGATTTTTTCTTTCTTTCTTTCTTTTTTTTTTTTTTTTGTTATTACAAAGTCTGTTATTAGCTACTGCTTTTGTAGTTTCTCAAATCTATTTATAAATGGATGTTTGTATGTATGAAATCGCATCACTCCAACACCGTTCAGCTGATCACTATGAACATTGGCATGTATATGTATATTTTTGTGGAGAAGTTTTTTTCTGTGTATCCTCTTTGTTGCAGATCCCCACCGGATGGTGCTACAACTTATCAACTTCGGCACCGTTCAATCCATCGCCAAGTTGCCAACATGGTTGCCAAAAATGATGCCAACTTAAAACTATCACCAATATTTCGCTATGTTTCCATTGAATCTCTATTATAATGTAAGGAACGGCGTTGATTGCGAATATTACAATTTTAACATAAAATACATGCAACAAAATGCAATATTAACTTATTACACATCCAGATATAAATTATTTACACTATTTTAAGCATTTATTACACAAAATTCGTAACAATGTGTTACTTTGTCTGGGCAGGAGGAAGGTGTTTTCAAAAATCTACCCACAAGAGAGTTATGGGACGTTATAAAAAAATAAAAAATATCACCTATTATATCTCTATAGACTTAGAAATCAACAAATATGATATTGTGCAGCTGAGATATGCAAAAAGCATTTTTTTTTTTTTTGTTTAATTTACAATTCACGTAAAATTAACTCAATAAAAACTTCGTTATCCTTCAGTCTGTAATTTTTCCTCTCACCCGTGCTAAGAACGGGTATACCAGTTGCTAGCTAATATAGTTTTTGGATATCCTGCTACACAACACTTAAGATTACATCGGAATTTTAATGCAAGCTCTATGTCAAAATCATGAGTAAAACTATCTTGTACTATACTTGTAGCGAATTTCAAGACTTTGTGAGGGATTCGTCCCTCTCTCTTGCCCTCCTAGAGATGTGGGAGGAAGGAAAGAAACACTAGTCATAATCAGAAACAATCTATTTATTGATCTCACAAAATAGCAACATTGATTCAATTAATTTCAACGTGAAGAAATGTTCTCAATATGAACAAAATGTGGATTAAGGTATCCGACTACGTTCGAAAACGTGATTTTAAAAAGGCGCATAAATGGATACTTTTCATGATATTTAGTGTCACTTTGATTAGAATACATGTATAAAATAGTTTTATAAGGACATTTTGACAAAAAAAAAATATTTAAATACAATATTTCGGCAAAAAATTAACTTAGAATAATTTTTTTCTAAATGTTCTCCTTTTGTGAAAAATGCTTCTATTATAACAATATTTTGTCTGTATATAGTTCAGACTTCTGTACAGAGGCTCAACTAGAATTTTTGAAATATATAACTTAGAAGTGGGTTTATCCATATTTTACGACAACAGAGCTGAGCAATTTTAAGAAAAAAACGCCAATAATTATTTCAATTGGTGGTAACTCTGAAAATAATGTCAATTTTTCCACAATTCTAGTTGGGCCCTTGTAGAGAGGTCTGAGCTATATACAGGCAAAATATTATTATAATAGAAGCATTTTTCACAAAAGGAGAACATTTGGAAAAAAATTATTCTAAGTTAATTTTTTGCCAAAATATTGTATTTAGATAATTTTTGTTCTTGTCAAAATGCCCTTAAAATAATTTTATACATGTATTCTAATCTAAGTGACAGTAAATATCATGACAATTATCCATTTATACGATTTTAAAAACTCACGGTTCCGAACGTAGTCGGGTACCTTAATAGCAAGAGACATGAATTACTCGAAGACTATCAATATCGATCCCCTTATTACAGAATCACAAATTTACAATTCCACTTAATTTAATACTAATTCAACTATAGTGATCAATCGTCACTTTAAATCTTTCATGTATCAAATATTTGAAACAATATAAAAATGTTATAATACCTGATCAGCAGCAATCGATTTTATCTCACCACGTTCTCTCCCCTTCTCCTCAATGCTAGCTAGAAGACTTTGACTATATATAGTAGACTTAATTTGAATATCACGGTTTCTTCTTCAAAAGGGTTGGTTGTAAATAAACGCGAATTGATAGCCCAAAGATTTCCCAAGAGGAATAGAAGAAGGTACGTGAATAGATCCGTCACTACCTCACGAAATAAGTCAGCTGTTAATAGCTGAACTTCACCATCGAGTTCCTCATTATCAACTTCCTTTTTACCAAAAAGGAAGTTTTTTTATTCGATCAAATCGTCAGCATAAAAGGGTAGGAAACCCAAATTTTTTTCAGAATTCGTGTAAAAGCAAAAAAAAAAAAATCTTGATAAGGAATGTTTAAAAATCGTGTAAAAAACAGTTGGATGCATGTAGCATTTTTTTTTAATATGCGTATTAAAAATACATGCATTAAACTTTCAGAAAAAACAGGATGTTCATTTAATCTATATTTAGATAGTTTGTATTAAAAAAAATTAAAAATTAGGGACAGCTTACATATATGTTGCACGATATGTGTATATTTGTATACCGTAGTATGGAAATAACTGAAAACAGTGGCAAATTTTGGTTTGAAATAATTATTTTATTAATATAAAATACACTCTATGGATTGAAAAAAATAATTTTCGAGAATCATTACATTTAAAATTACTGATGTATTTCTCATAAGATTTCCCTCGGTCTATTAAATCTTGAATATTCGAAAGAATTTAATTTTTGTATAGAATGTACTTTTGGGGGAGAGCTCTTGATATGATTAAAAACTGCAAATACCAATAGAACTAAGAATAGAATGAAGAAATGCAAGGAAAAGAGGTCTTTTAAGAATAAAATAGTTTTTCTTCAAAAAAAGTATTAAATTCTACACCATAGCAAATGGCATTTCTTACGAAATTAAAATTTGAATAGATCACAGTTTTTTTTAAGAAAAAGTAACATTCTTTAGAATTTTTAGAATTTTCACCATACAGTAGTTCTTCAAATAGAAATACTATTTATAAATATCACTGGGATCTTATCTTTAATAGACGGAGCTTTGAAATTTATAAATTGCATTGAAATGCGTTATATTTTTTAGATTATAACAGTTTTACTTTAGTAAATGCTGCATCATAACATGTGCGTTCATTATAATAGAAAAGAAAATGAAATGTTATAAGTTAGGAAAAGGAAGAAAATATATATTTGAATTTTAAATAATTTAGCTGAGTTTTTTGATGTTATAAAAAAAAAAGTTGAAAGCTTGATATTTTTGTTTTATTTTTTTAATAATATTTTTGAAAAGAAAAATGTTCAATTTCAAACACATTTTTACAATAATTATAAGATTAAATAGAGTAGGAATGGATGTGCACGTTATCATATCATTCCTATATTCCCTTAATGACGTAAGGCCAAGAGAGCGCCACCTAGAGGACAAGACGGTTCGAGGATAAAGAGACGACAGACGAATAGGACGATTGCGCGGGAAAACAGAGAGAGAGAGACGACGCAGACGGGACGAGACGAAGGAACGAAGGCGCAGCGACGAGACGCCTGGTGGAATCCAAACACCCGATAAATTTTACTAAATTTTAGCCCTCCCTTGTAGATAATTCCCCTAAATAAATGCATACTTAATTTAATATGGTCGTTGTCACTCTCTATAATAGTTAGTATTTATGTTGAATACTGTTTGAGGTTAGTAGTATATTTTTGAACCAGTACTTAATTGCTCATTAAGAGGTAGCACAATTACATCTTTCAGTCATAATGAAAAGTTGAGATTTGTGAAATTGCCCCTGGATTATCTGCGTGAGCTAGAGGTGTAGGATTAACGAAAGAACTAGAAGTTTCCATGTTCTTAATATGGCTTTATTAAGAACTTAAACGTCTATAACAGATTAGATAATAATAATAATATATGTGAAAGAATCTACGATGGCAAAACACACAATATAAGTAATACCGAAATAACTCAACTCGGACCACTATCATTAACTAACTCGCCTAAGCTCAATTCCAATAATATCTCAGATCCTAATATTAAATAGTCAATCCTACCTTAATCCAATCGCCGATCCAATCTTAAGGAAGTTTTGTATTTACTCGAGTGCAATGGTATGCACCTTGACCTAATGGCTCTATCTCCGGGATAACCTCTGTTGGCTGTCACTTCACAATTGAATCACGTACTCTCTTAACATTCCCCAAATTGTCACCAAGCTTACTCTTTCTGATATTTAAAAGCTTTCTGATTTGCATCTTTTATTCACGTTTCACTTCTTGGTTTTTGGTTAGAAAATAGTTACCATTAATTCTGGCCCCAAAAGAACCCAAAGGACATGTTAATGAAAAGACGCGTGAGCCCATCACAGATTCATGAATAACAATTAAAGTCTTCAAAAATTCCAAAATCGTAATTGGTATAAAAAATGGTTGAAAATTTCTAAGTTTCGATATTATAAACACGTCAAATTGATGCCGGGGGGAAATGAAGCGAAGAAGCTCCAAATCAAATACATATACTGAAATTAAAACATTGTTTTATACGAGATACGTTTGCTATATTTTTATTGACCTTTGAGTCTACGAAAAGACAGATGCGTTCACAAGTAACATACAACCTTTAAAATAATAATTCTAAATTATTATACTAGATTTGAATATGTCGTGAAATATGTTTAAAAGGACTGTTGTAAAGGATCCGGCATTTGACCAGAAAAAAAATATCTTTGTGACTTTGCGGGATTATAATCCTAACCCTCTCCGGGGAGCCTGTAACCCCTAGAGAGCGCATCCCAAGGTGGCGGATAGGGGAATGACTCCACTGTTTTTGTAGTGGGTGGTAGAAGGGAAATAAAATACCTTCCGCCGACCAACAGGTAGAAGTCCAACCTTAAATGGAAATTATACCCCTCAATTTCATTTGCATCTATGTTTTCTAGTCTTAATTTACATGCGGACTCCCTCGCCAAAGAGGCTAGGTATATCGATCCCCCCTTCCCTTAAAACCACTTGTCTCGATGTAAATGCCGTCGCAAAGCATCCGCTCTGGGATGGACCTCGAAAGAAATGGTGCCTCCCGGAAATTAATCTTGACCACTTTGTCACCACTACCATCAGCAGAATGCGGACGGGGCACATAAGAGGTATGAAGATCATGACCGACGGTTCTAGAACCTATACAGAACATAGGCACTGCCCGGGAGTTTAGCTGGATCCGGAGAATTTCTTCAGTTGCATCTCTGTTGACTCGACCCTCTTCAACATAGATCCCAACTGCTGCAATGACACCCTTTAGACCGATAAAGTCGGTGATGTGGCCAGAACTGTGCTGCATGCCTTTGGCCCCATTTGACTTTTGTTGTCCTTATTTTTTTCTGTACTTGTTATACGACAACAACAATCCTAACCAAATTCAAAGTAGGCCCCTTGAATCTTCCCACACTCTCTCTTGCTCCAGCATTCCTTTCACTGCCGAAAACACTTCTAGAAGATTTTTTTGGAATGGAGTTCAACTCCGTCTTCGCTTTCTGCCTTATCTCATCTATACTCTGAAAACGGTATTCCATTGATGACATTTTCATTTTTGGGAAAAACCAGAAGTCGCAAGAAGCCAAGTTATCCATTGATAGTTTCCAGTAGGTTCTGTGCAACTGCAAGGCGGAGTATTTCTGTTTCACTGACAGAAGCTTAGAAACAATGCACATGATCACACAAAATTAAATGTGGAGAACGTGCACTGATCTGTACTTGTTCAGCAGTCCCTCGTACGATTAAACAACATTATTTCAACAGCAGCAGCATTTCGAGCGTTTGTGGCCTCCCAGAACGATAGTCACTCTTTACCAGCGTACGACCACTTTTGAATCGGTTAAGCCCCTCCTTAATTTGTGTCATCCCCAAAGTTCCAAACACTTGCTGAATCTAACGAATTTACGAATTGTTTCCCCTTAGAAATTTAACCAAGCTTTTGACGAAAAATTTGATGAAGTACTTGTGCTAAAGTTCTTTAGTCATCTTTAGAGAAACAAACATATAACAGAAGTGCAGTGAGGTTCTGTTAGACGAACACGTATAACAACATCTCAATCGAGCGCCTGCAGGAAGCGACTGGTGCACTGGAACGAATGGAAAGACTTCAAACATGTGTATTAAGCTGTTATCTTTCACTGGCACCGTTTTAGTTTCTCTACTGTGCGCGGGAACACTCAAGATCGGATACTTTTTTTGAACGGACCTGGTATGAATTCCCTTAAACTAATTTATAATTTTCATTTTGAGGGGCTTCATTAAATAATGATTTCCTTCTAAAGCTACTATAAAAATTTTGATACTACTGATCGTAGTATAAGTACAGAATTTAGTACATCACTTATGATTTTCCAGAACACGTCTTATTGTCATTAAAAAGGCATATAGATACGCAACTCTACAAAATAGGCTGCAAGGTTTAATGGTAGGCAATCCTTGAATTTTTCAATGCAACTAACCAATTCAAAGTCAACTTCCGTCAAACGAAAACTTAAACTAAAAAACAGAAAGAAAAAGAATTATTAAATTAATTATCAGGTTAAGGGCTACGAATAATGATCAAAAATTTAGAAAAATCTTTTATTACTGTAAACTATACTTATGTGTGTGTGCATCAAAACATCATTTTATTCCCTAATTTGACATTCACCAAACCCATTTTTTCCTCTTTTTTTTTATCCAAAAGCATAAAAATAAGCAACGAGCCTTTACACGTTTAAATACTTATGTATTAGTTTAATAGCACCTTCAAACCTTCCTTAAATTTCTAAACGAAACACATTACATCAACTTCTGGCTTGAAGTATGCTATACCATTATTTTCATTACTCTGTATAAAGTTTAAAGAAAATATTTGAAGAAGCATTTTTTGCGAACTTTATTTTTAAAGAAATCTATATTATAACCAACATTTTTTTTATTCACACCTGAAAGTTTTAACCATTAAAGTTATCAAATAAATGAGTTCTGTTGATTTTTTGTAACATGTTAGAATAGTTACATGAAACAGGTCTTTATCTTTCCTTTTTTCATCCACCTGTATCCAATTTATTTTTCTACAAAACACGCATTTTATATCTCTTTTTCCGCCACATAATTTTTTTACGTTCGTCTGTACTGAATTTCATGGGAAACTCTAGTACCATTAAGTAGAGATTCTTTTTCTAACTGAACTTTCTTTTTAAAAAAATTGGTTTTTACCCTTTTTTAATGAGAAAAAAAGGGTAACTGAATGTCTGTAATAAGCGATTTTATTGACTTTTTTTATTTAGGTGCTTCATATTGTTTATAGGCTCTTTCAAGAATAAAATAAGATGTAATAGTATAAAATATTTAGTTTGGAATACAACAATTGATTATTTTTTAAATATTTTTTGTGATGGGTATCAAACAATCAAGCCAAAAAAATTTTGCATATCTCATTTTCCTTGTCTTGTCGCGGGGTTTTATCACGCTTCTATTAATCCTCTTGGGGAACCTTTGGGGCCAAAATTTCTCAAGAAGAAAACGTGATATGCAGATTAGTGAATGATTATATATATTGGAGTTTTTGCATTCGCGAGGAGATTGGCTGGAGGCCGGAGAGTATTATAGGAGCCATATAGAAGTTGTTATAAGCCAGAAAGTTTTAAGGAACACATGTTTTCTCTTTGAAAACTTATTCAAAATCCATTCCGTCATTTGAAGATGCAGATTTAATGTTTTTTATGACAGAATGTAATAGGTGATCCGTTTTTGCAACGACGGTGTATTCGATATCCGCTTGTGTATTGTTGCGGTAACCAAACATACAAATCGAGAAGCTCATTCTGGAATTTTAAAACTCTTTCAGATTTGGTATCCATAACAAGAAAATGGTTTTCCAATTTGTTTCAAAGTTGAAAACCGGTATGTCTAAACAAAGTGCATAAAAATTTGTCATTTTTATTCAAAGTATGCATTTGATGAACTTTTTTTTATTAATAGCCTTAAAATATCACCCATGAAAAACCATATAAAAAAGAAAAGTATCAAAACAGGTTTGAATGTATGTTATAAACAAAATAATAATTCTTTAGAATTTGCTCTGTAACTCTTTTAGACTCACAATTTACCAAGTTTCATTAAAAAGAAAGCAGGCATGTGTAAGGAAACGATATACTTTTAATAAATAAAAAATTAAAATTATTTAAGTGTGACATGACTTATACAATATATGATTTATACCCTTATTTAAAGCAAGAAAGTTTGTAAAAAAAATTGCACATATTCATCGATTTTCTGAAGGCGTCAAACATATAATGGCAGTATAAAAAATGTATTCTAAATTATAGTAAATTCTCCCCTTTTCTGCGTGGTGTCACGATACATATATATGATTCTTAAATACTCAAAATTAATAATTAAAAAAAACAAGATGAAAATGCTTAGAATATGTTTAGATGAGATATATCAATCCAGCAGCGATGCAGAACAAAGTGCAAAAGATAATAAATATGGCAGAGAAATAAAACCAGTATAGAATATTATTAAATCGGAACATTTTTTGCATTTTTATGCGTCTCTTAAAATGTAAATATTTTTTCACTGCAGTCTTTTGAATGAGTTATATATTATAGGAATAACAGAATTATTTGAAGTCAGTAAATTTTATATTTAAAACTACATCTACCATATATGTTATTAAAATATTAATATATTTTTCACATTCTTGACCAAATTCTCAAGTATAATATTTAAAATCGGTCTACAGGCCCTAATAGTTACATACGACGAAAATGGTTAAGTGTAGAACTTAGTGAAGTTGCCAATTTCTATGGCAACCGCTGTATGAGATCGCCAAAATACCAATATGTATCAAAGATCAGTCGCAAATTGTATTATAGCTAAGTGTAAATAAACTAATGCAATTATATAGTCTTAATTTCAACATTTAAAAAATAATTATTGAAATTTAATGAAATTATGAAACAATAGCGTATATGAAATATGTATTAAACCATAAAAACAAAGACTTAACCTTTTTTTTAGAATTCTAATTCCTTTGGGCCAACCTTAAATTTCTTTTTTCAAAGCAACTATATTCTTTCTAACGTACTTTTTAATATGATGCAATTTATTCTTTTATGAAGTATATCTAAATAAATTCATCCGTCGAATCCTTTTCAATCAAACGTATGCATTTTCATAAACTGAACAATCAATATTATTCGAATTCAAACTTTTAGTATTGTATCACAAGTACTTTTTCATTGTTCTCCAAAGGTCATAAAAAAAGAACGCTAATTTTACTATTTAGTTATACTGATCATTATCAGGCAAATTAACCTCCTAAAAAACTCCAAAAAATAAAAATAATAATAATTAATTAAAATATACAAATTCGAAAAATAAACTGCACGATGCATACCGAAGACGAAATCTTAATAAAGTTTTTCAGCAAGAACAAAATATGTTTACTTTAAAAAAAAATCGTCTGTCTTTATTTTCTTAAAAAAAATAAAATAAAAAAAAAAAAAAAGACATCTGCCTATTTTAAGTGACGAATAGCAATCAGGAACAAAGAACACGTGACCTGATCAAAATAATTCCACATTTCATGCAATGAATACTAAAACAAAGAGTTTGTCAGAATGAAATCATGTGTCGATGTTAATGTACTTAATTCTTGCACATACAGTTTGAAAATAAAATTTTTAGAAACAAGAAGCAGATATTGATTAAATAAAAATAATCCTGTTATTGTATTGATTGTTATACAAAACCATTCCGGCCGACTGCTTCTACCTAACCCTAACAAATGTATATCCATACAATTCAAAATAAATCAATGGAAAACAGTATAAACAAACAAGTGATTTTCTTCAACTAATTTTTTTCCCATATAGATTTATTCATTAGCTTTAAATAAAGTCTCACATAAGACTAAAAGCTTTTGGTGAAAAATTTTATAACTTTGCATTAAGTAATAAGAATAAACATGAATTATTTCATCTGTCATCTGAATCATACATCTCTTAGCAGGTGAAAGCGAAATCAATTTTCTAAACTTCCACGCATTGTTCTATATCAGTGATTCTCAATTACTGTGCCGTGGCATTTTTGTGTGACACCATTTTTCTTTTTAAATTATTGATTATATTAGAGAAAAAGACAGGTGAGATTTAAAAAAAAACTTTATATGAAAGAGCAAAGTACAGAAAGGTCAATTTTTTTTTTGAAAAGTTTGAGAGTCACAGTTTAAAAAAATTCCTATAAAATTCTGCCCAAATTTATATATAAAAAATTTGATTGGATTCGTAATGCATTTGAGATAACGGATACATCTGTATCTGAAGTAACTTTGAATGAAGAGGAAGAATTAATTTCGCTATGTAATAATCGAAATTTAATTTCGAAACATTCGGAAGAGTCAATTAATTGATTTTGGATTAAATATTGAGGCCATTACCATATGATAGCCAAAAAAAAAAAAAGCTTTACAAATATTATTACAATTTTCTACATCTTATTTGTGTGAATTCTGATCAGCACACATTAACAAGTATAAAAATTTAAAAAATGATCGAGTGTTTTAAATGTAGATCACACACGAAATGATAATCTTTACAGAATTATTCTTACGACCAAATATAAACGAAATTATCAAAAATCTTCTGGCTCAAATATCGCATTAAATATATTCTTAAGATTATTTTGTAATTAATTACTCAATAAACTTTTTTATAGTCTTTGTCGTACATATTATTTTATTTAATATTAAAAATTATTATCATAAACTATTTTACGTAGTGTATTAGTGTATTATAGGTAAGTAAAATTCTTTTAAACTTATTTTATTGTTAATAGGCCAAATTATGAAATTTTTAAAAATGTACCGTAACGAAAAAGAAAAAAAAAAGGGTTGAGAATTACTGTTCTATATTTATCATGCGAGAAGAAGAAAAGACAAAAAGGTACAAATTCATTTCGGCAAAGGAATATTTTGCACAATAACTTTTCAGAAGTGAATATGAACAGTATATACATCCAAACGATTTATTTAAAGATTGAGATTTTTATATTAGTAAAGGTACAAAAAACAAAACAACAAGTAGCTGAAAAGAGAATCCATAAAACTCAATACATAAATAAAACAATTAAACATAGAAAAATTCATCGTGGCGTTAAGGTATCCGACTACGTTCGGAACTGTGATTTTGCAAAAGCGTGTAAATGGATAATATTTACGATATTTAACATCACTTAGATTAAACAATGTATATAAAATTGGGTTAAGAATAGTATTACAATTAAAAATTATTTAAGTACAATATTTTGACAAAAAATTAACTTAGAATAACCTTTTTTCCAAATGTTCTCCTTTTGTAAAAAATGCTTCTATTATAATAATATTTTGCCTGTATGTAGCTCAGACCTCTGTACAGAGGCTCAACTAGAATTTTTGAAGCACATAGCATGGAAGTCGGTTTATCCATGTTTTACGAAAACAGAAAGGAGAAATTTTAAGAAAATACGCCGATAATTATTTCAAATGGATGTAAATCTGAAAATAATATGAGCTTTTCAAAAATCATAGTTGAGCCTCTGAACAAAGGTTGGAGCTATATACAGACACAATATTAATACAATAGAAGCATTTTTTACAAAAGGAGACCATTTGAAAAAAAGGTTATTCTAAGTTAATTTTTTGCCTAAATATTGTATTTAAATAATTTTTTTTTTGTCATAATGTCCTTAAAACCGTTTTATACATATATTCTAATCTAAATGACACTAAATATCATGAAAATTATACATTTATGCGCTTTTTTAAAATCATGGTTCCGAACGTAGTCGGATACCTTAAAGCATCTCTAAAAAATTAAGAGATGAAAGTGTAACACTTTTGAAAATAAGATTTATAAATATGATTGATAAAATTTAAGAATATCCGACTGGGTGGCGTGGTAGGTTTGCCGATGGCCTTCTGCACCCAAGGTTGCGGGGTTCGATTCCGTCCCAAGTGGGTGGATTTTCATAATGCAGGAAATCGACAGCGGCCATGTCGTATGATTATACGGTATGTAAAAGAACCCTAGAGTGTCTGTTTGGCTTGGATGCTCTCGGAAAAATTAAATCCTAGTACAAGGTCACATCGTCAGAGCTCAGGTGCCTTCCTCTGGGGAGGAAACTGGGCTTCAAAATTGCCTGCGGCGATTGGTAACTGCCTATATGGTGCGCACTAAAAAGAAATACCAGCTTCCGGGAATGTACTAGGTTCTGCAAGGGTAAAAACCAATCCGCAGCCCATTAGAAATAAAAAAAATTCAAAATATATATAATTTAACAAGTAGATCAAACACAGATAATTTCACTGAAACAAAAGTTTTT
The DNA here is from genome assembly GCA_019973955.1 of Trichonephila inaurata madagascariensis. Lineage (NCBI taxonomy): Eukaryota > Metazoa > Arthropoda > Arachnida > Araneae > Nephilidae > Trichonephila > Trichonephila inaurata. The sequence goes on from BMAV01020793.1 coordinate 62,722, forward strand.
ATTTGTTAATAATATTTAAACAAATTTAGCTGAATAAATATAATGCTATCTTTCTCTAATGTGTATTTTATTATTATATATTATATATATATTATAAAGCATTTATTCAATCGTGAAAGTGTAGCTAAAGAAATTACAACGCCGTAAAATTATGCTTTGTACTTATTCGTGTAGCAAATTGACGCGAGATAAATGAAAAAAGGTTAAAGTCTTTCTGGTCATAGAAAATATGCAGTTAGCAACATATTTGTTGATTTCTTATTAAACTGTAAGCTATTGACTTAGTATTGAGACAACTTTTGCTTTGATGTTATTTCTCTAAGTTACACAAATAAGTGATTCAACTTAAAAACCATGTTAGGCTCAAGTGTTCAAATACTTATGGAGACTTGGAACCCTTTAAACATTTTTTTTTATGTATTTAAAATTATATTTTAGCATTTCATATCCTGTTTCTATTGAAGAAAATGATAGGAGATGAAACTTTTTGAAATGTTATTCACACAATTTTAAAAATTTTAATTTGTTGAAGAAAATTTGGAAAAAAGCTGCTATTCCTTCTGTGTTTGTTAATTTTTTTACTTAAAACTTTTTTGTAATATTGCTAAGGATGTTATGAACAACTTTTGGGATCGAATTTACAATAACTTAATTCGTTTTCGAGAACAAAAATAAAATGCTGATATGAATGCTAAAATTCAACAAAAAACCATTATCTCCTACATTTCAACTTTTTTTTAAAAAAAGTATTCCTTTTACAGCATAATGGATCCCTAATTTTGTTACATGCTTTATACATAACACACAGGAAAAAGATGGAAGTGATTGGTAAATAAAATAGCATTTTGAAAACACTTATGTATCAAAAACATATATAAACTGAGAAAAAGCACTTTAAAGTTTATAACTCTGAAAAAATAATTATAATAAACTTTAATAAACTTAAAATACCACTTTAAGATATTAGTTATATATTTTTCTTTAAAATAATTGCATTTTCGTATTTTTTCAACCCATACATTTTCATAAATGATTAATTTTTAGAGAGTATTAATTGCACAAGAAAATTCAAGAAAAATACTGATTTTTTTTTCTCTCTCTCTCATGACAGAAATTTTAATTTTTTCTTCACATAATAGTGAAGTATTATATTTGTATGAAAAACTTATGGGGAATAAGAACTTAAATTATGTAATTATTAATATAAAATGCCTTTATTCAAAAAATTTACATGCACACATTTCAGAAAGAAATTACATTTTTATAATGCCTCGGTATTATCCTGTGTTTTATATATTACACTTTCTTTTTTAATATAGTTATTATTTCTCTTTTTAAAATAGATTTTCTTTTATCGAAACCCTTTTTGTTTTTAGCTTTTTTTTTTTTCTAAAAAGGGGGCATGGTCTAACTGCTTAATTTATTAATTTACATTTTTAAAATGAAGTTTTTTCCTTCTAATTTTCCGACATGCAAAAGTGATATATCAAACGAAGGATAATAGTACAAAGAATAAGATCAAATAAATATAAAAAAAACGATAGTTTGGTCATTTTTTGGGGCACCAAGTTGTCTTAACAAATAAAAACAATGGATATTTGTTAAATCATGGTTAGAAACAATGGGATTGTAACCTTTTCTTTTTAATCACTGTCAGGTAACTGGAATATTGGTCAGGTTGTCAAAACCAAATGTAACAAAACCTCAACTAAATTCGAAACACTTCTTAGGAAATAAAATTGTCTCAGCTGTTATAAAAATTACTACTACTTTGGTTCATAAGTAGACAAATTTTTATACAAAAATAGTAACATTTCATAAAAATAAGTGCATTTTAATAAAAAATGCAGCTTTCATTAGGATAGTGAAGTAAAAATATAATATTCATTTGTTAACACAATATACTATTAATATCAGAGTATTAATATTGGGGCATGTTTCTATCTGAGAAAATTTTATAGTGTTAGTCCTATTTTATTACACTTCTACTGGGTCAGCCTTAAATATTCAGTTGTTAAAACTGTTGTGTAAGGGGGGAAAAAATGTACATTTAGTACTTCTTAATAAACTTTCTTACAAGTCACTCGCGCTATTTATTCTGATACATTTAAGAATTAGAATCTACAGAATATAATTAGGCTACTTATAAAATATAATTTATGATTTTTTTAAAAAAAAAATATATTGATATAACTCATAAAAACAATTTAAATCAGAAATGCTCCATAGAAAAACTCTTTGTATTAATTAAACCTTTTTTTTTTTTTTTTGCATCCCTTGTGAATTAGATGGTAAGTTGTCAAAAACAAATATTTAAGCAAACATTTGTCATTTACTATGTTGATGCACTAATATTTGAGAAACAAATACTGTTTAGTGTTGTTATAACGCACCGATAGAGGGAGCCACCAAATTTTCTGTACATGCAGCCACATTTTCTAATACGCTTTTATGCTAGGGTGGGAGAATTGAGCATCGCTCGTACCTTGTATCGAGTAGAAAATAAGCACCTCGAAGAGAGAAGCTAGCTTTTGTTATTTCGTATCGCACGTAACCCATTCAATCAATCACGTCGGTCGAAAAAATTCCGGTATGCAACGAGCATTGCCACAGCTACGATTCTAGTGCAGTATTTATTCATGATTTTTTAAAAATGTTTTTTTTTATGCGAGAAGAAAATCCTTTGAACTGAAAATTAAATAATACCAATAGTGTAAAAAAAAGACTCTTTGCCATCCATTCTGAACTCCGTGTAAAACAAATTCTAATTTAACAAAGCACAATACAACACAGCTAACATGTTTTTTAGCAAGTAATATAAAAAAATAAATGAAGTCAATTCCTACTTAGGTCAACAAAGAAAAAATTTGATTTAGTTACTTTTTATTAAATAATTACAATTTTTATAAATATGTATATACATATGACCGAATCTTAATATTAAGTGGCAATTAACTTTTATTAATTAACATTTAAGTACCCTATTGTCATCCCAAACAATAGTGTCTATAAAATTTCAGTTCAACTGAATGCTTTAAAACGCGATAAAAAAAAATATTTTAAAGTTTTGATCCAGGTTGCTAGAAATGAAGCCAAAGTGGCTGTATCCGTAATTCTTTAAATAATTAGTTTCAGTCAATTAATTTTAATTAACTATAATTAAATTATCGTATTGTCACCCCAAATAATAGTATATAGAAAATTTCAGCTCAAATAAGCGTTTTAAAATGTGAGAAAAAAAACCTTTTAATGTTTTGACAGAAGTCGCCAAAATGGTCACTAAGACTAGTTTTCCCCTGTCCTTATTTCTTGGAATCAACCCCACAGCCTTGAAATGACACTTGTTGCTACCCAAAAATGTCCGCCAAGCTTCATGTGTTTTCCCACATTGAAATCTTTCAATAATTCGAGGAAAAATATATTCCGATACCAAATATGGTAAAATTCGAAATATGCTTTTCTTAAAAGAAAAGATGAACGATTGAATGTTACGATTGAGACCGTGAAAGAGAGATGCTCCTAAATCATATTTCCTGCAAGTATCTTGTGACGGGGTTTTACCGTGTTTTCATACTCATCCTCTTGGGGAATCTTTGGGGCCAGCATTGAGTTATTTCACAGCCAATCCTCTCAAGAAGAAACCGTGATATTCAGATTTGTTAGTAGATATATAGTGAAGGTTTTGTAATCGCAAAGGAGAGAAGGCGAAAGAAAGCTGAGATGCTGAACACCGTGAGCTGATGGTAAGGATATACACTTAGAAGCATAACTATAGAACGGGCTTTAGCGAGTTAAAGAAATTAAGGAATATTAAAATCCATAGGATAAATTTGCTTAAAGTTAAGTGGTTAGGATTCCAGGTGCTTATTTACATAGAATTTAGGGATACGTTATATCACTCCTGATTGCCTTCCTAAAGTAAGACTTGCTTGTTCAATGTATTTGGATAATAATAAATTGGATATACAAATGACTAGCTCGGGTGATCAATTCTTACCTCCCACAAATCTAGGTCGCGTAGATGAAGAGATGGTACCCCAAGTAGTTTGGTATCACAATCTCTCTTTCTCTTATTTTAATTTTCAACTTCATTAACGATGAGTTATATAAAATGTTTTGTTTTGTTTTATTTTCTGTTACACTTTAAGGTATCCAACTACGTTCGGAACCGTGATTTTAAAAAAACGCATAAATGGATAATTGTCATGATATTTAGCGTCACTTAGATTAGAATACATGCATAAAATTGTTTTAAGGACATTTTGACAAAAAGAGTTATTTAAATACAGTATTTTGGCAAAAAATTAACTTAGAATAATTTGTTTTCCAAAAGTTCTCCTTTTATGAAAAATGCTTTTATTATAATAATATTTTGCTTGTATATAGCTCAAACCTCTCTACAGAGGCTCAACTAGAATTTTTGAAAAGTTCTCCTTATTTTCAGAGTTACCACCAATTTAAGTAATTATTGGCGTTTTTTTCTTAAAGTTGCTCCCCTCTGTTGTCGTAAAATATGGATAAACCCACTTTTAAGTTATATATTTCAAAAATTCTAGTTGGGCTTCTGTACAGAGGTCTGAGCTATATACAGGCCAAATATTATTATAATAGAAGCATTTTTCACAAAAGGAGAACATTTGGAAAAAAATTATTCTAAGTTCATTTTTTGCCGAAATATTGTATTTAAATAATTATTTTTGTCAAAAAGTTCTTAAAACAATTTTATACATGTATTCTAATCTTAGAGACACTAAATATCATGAAAATTATCCATTTATGCGATTTTTTAAATTCATGGTTCGGAACGTAGTCGGATACCTTAAACGAAGAATATTTTGCCTTATGTTATTTATTAGCAGAAATATCTGTATAATTTCGGTAAAATCATGTGCTGCTCTAATTCTTTGAGCAGTGTAAATTTCCTCGTGTAGCAGTGCTGATATACTTTAAATCTGCCATGACTAAGTTTTCATATTCACGTAGTGTGGAATTTAGAACAAAGAGAAGCAACCACGCACGTAGTCTTCGCAATTTGATGTGCTTTAAAAATAAGAAAACATTTATTTCCCTGGTGATGCTTTAAATGTGATGTTATATAAGCAATAAATCAATAACATAAATCATATGTAATAAAATGATATAATTCATTGTTTTATATGATGAAACTAGGTAAGATCGACTCTCTTGAAACCTATACACATCAACTATTAACTTCGTCTTAACTTATTGTACGGAAATTTATGGGGGTCCAGGACGTCCACAGGAGCCCATGTTAAATTGTGTAAGTTTATGTACCTTTTTCTCAGACACTAATTATTTCTCATGAACAAAATTTTTATAGTAGGTTTTGTGTACTATCAATAACACTCTAACAAAAGATTTTGTCTTTTTGTTAAAAATTAAGTTAATTACAATTTTTTTAAAAATTGTCCAATTTTTTCCCCTAAAATTTAATTTAAAAAAGTTATATAAAAAATGTTTTGCCAGATATATCTAATTTCCTCCATTAAAATATGTAAACATGTTACAAGTCTGCTCACTAAAAATTTGAGTATTATATGATAAGTAATTTTTGAGAAAAAGATACATAAAATGAAAACTTTTACATTTTGAGAAAACAGGGTTTAAAATAAAAATTTGTAATTTTTTGAGCATTTACTTTTTTTAGTACTTTCCAGAAGCATATGAAGCATTTTTTTACTCTCTACTCCTGCAAAAGACTCTTCTAATTTTTTTTTTTGCATTATATTTAACAATTTGCCTTTTTTATCTAATCCTTCGTGTATCTTGTTTTTTGAAGCATAACACACGGTTATAACTTAGTTCAATATAACAACGTCTTAAGATAATTAAATTTGCTACATGACTCACACACACACACAAACTGAATTGTGCAATATGCATATTTACCCCTAATATATATTAGAGTTTGACATGTAACGTTAGAGATTAGTGTAACTACAAATGTAGATCTTGAAATCACTGACCACATAAGGTGTTATTAACTTATTTGGGTTCTAAGCCTTTCGATGTAAATATTTTCTTAATAACATAGGATCACCTATATCTCTAGAAATTGGGGCTTCATTGAAGACATTATGGTATATAGCACGTGTGTATGTGTTTATGATCATAGTGCCTTTCGTTACTTTCAGCTTCTGTCTTTTGAAATTTGCACCAAGTATTTATACTCGCAGGGCACAGTCCATGTTGAGGGCTCTCATTTGATGACAGAAGATGAAAATAAAGAGACCAAACAGCAGTTTTCATGCTGTGTATATTGTTGATATTATTTCTAATAGCCATACTATAATATCTTTGAATTTTTTATATTAAAGTGTCGATGAGTCGATTACGACCGCTTAGGCTTTTTCCATCACTTAACTTTTTCCCCCTTGTTTGTATTTTAAAATCCAAAAAATGTGTACCCATAGAGTTTTGGACAAGCCCAATACACTCTAATTTTTCCACTTGGATATCATACGGATTCGAGCGGTAGAATGAGGACCCTTTATTTAAAAAATAAATAAAAATACTTCTAATTATCGTATTTCGTCATATCACACAACATTTTAAACAGAAATATTTGAACTTTTAAAATGTATAAAAAGTGAAAATCAATACTTTTTCGAAAACTCATGTGCCGAACGACTTAAAATAAAATAACGTAGAAAAATTTTATTTATTAATTATTTCCATTAATGATTACCTTAAGAACTTGTGTATGAGTAGATGGCGTCATGATCCTCTGACTATTAAGGTAGCCAACTACGTTCGGAACTGTGATTTTAAAAAAGCACATAAATGGAAAATTTTTATGATATTTAGTGTCACTTAGATTAGAATACATGCATAAAATTGTTTTAAGGACATTTTGACAAAAAAAATTATTTAGATACTATATTTCGGCAAAAAAATAACTTAGAATAACTTTTTTTTCCAAATGTTCTCCTTTTGTGAAAAATGCTTCTATTATAATAATATTTTGCCTGTATATAGCTCAGACATTTGTACAGAGGCTCAACTAAAATTTTTAAAATATATAATTTAGAAGTGGGTTTATCCATATTTTACGACAACAGAGGGGAGCAATTTTAAGGGAAAAAAAAACGCCAATAAAATTATTTAAATTGTGTGGTGGTAACTCTGAAAATAATGTGATTTTTTCAAAAATTCTAGTTGAGTCTCTGTAGAGAGGTCTGCGCTATATACAGACAATATATTATTATAATAGAAGCATTTTTCACAAAAGGAGAACATTTGGAAAAAAAGTTATTCTAAGTTAATTTTTTGCCAAAATATTGTATTTAAATAATTTTTTTTGTCAAAATGTCCTTAAAACAATTTTATACATGTATTCTAATCCAAGTGACACTAAATATCATGACAATTATCCATTTATGCGCTTTTTTATAATCACGGCTCCGAACGTAGTCGGATACCTTAAATGATTTATAAATTTTAAGTAAAATTTAAGGATGATTTATATAAGCGATACACGCAAACTATCGCCAGCATACCTCGCAACTTTTAATATTATACTGGGATCAATCCATCCAGTCAATGATTAACATTGTGACGTAAGGTCCTGCGTGATGTAGGCTGATGGCTGAGATATTGATTTTATCTAACGTTAAAATTACGAAGAATGTTTATTAACAGCATTAAGAGAAACTTTATTGGTTGATTTATTGAGCATTAAACTTGCATCCAATAGCAGCGCGAAGAGTCAGACCTCGTATTTTGAGCCTTTGTCATATGACAAAGTCGGCGAATGAATTGAAAAAGTTTTCTCAAGCTCCCACAGCACACCATAGTGAGAAAACCCGAAATTTAACACGCCTGAGCTCTCTACATAGGAGTTTTTTGCGGCACTTGGAGTTGAAACTTGAGTGAACTTGGATGGTACACAAAAATGTTCTACCAGAATTTTTTAAGAAGACTTGGTACCCCAAAAATGACAAACCTATCGTTTTTCTTATTTTTATTTAATCTTATTCTTTGCATTATTATATTTCGATTGACATATCACTTGTGTGAATCGGAATGTTAGAATTAGAAATTGATTAAAACTTCATTTGTGAAAACAAATTAATTCGGCCACGCCCTCCTTTTAAAAAAAAAAGCATTATGATAAAAAAAATCTATTTTATAAAGAGAAATAATAACTACAAAAAAGAATATGTAAGAATATTTCAGAGGCAGTACAATAACGTAATTTTTCTTCTTTGAGAAATGTGTGCATGAAAAATTTTTGAATTAAGGCATTTTATATTAATAATTTCATAATTTCAGATCTTATTCCTCATATGTTTTTCATACAAATGTAATACTTCAATATTATGTGAAGAAAAAAAACTAAATTTTCAGTCGTGACAGAAAAAAATTTTTTTTTCACATTTTGCTTGAATTTTCTTGTGTTATTAATTACCTTCTTAAAATTGATCATTTATAAAAATGTATGGGTTGAAAAAATACAAATGTGCATTTATTTTAAAGACAAATATATAACTAATATCTTAAAGAGGTATTTTAAGTTTATTTAAGCTTATTATAATTTTTTTTTTCAGAATTATAAACATTAAAGTGGTTTTTCTCTGTTTGTGTTTTTCGAAACATTAGTGCATTCAAAATGCTACTCCTTCCACAACTAATTACCAATTACTTCCATTTTTTCCTGTGTGTTGCATATAAAGCATGTAACAAAATTGCTGTAAACTGAATACTTTTTTTAAAAAAAAATTAAAATGTAAGAGACATTAGCTTTTTCGTTGATTTTTAGCATGCATATCAACATTTTATTTTTTTTCTCAAAAACGAATTAAATTATTGTAAAATCGATCCCTAAAGTTGCTTATAACATCCATAAAAATATTGCAAAAAAATTTAGATAAAAAAATTAATAATTACAGAAGGAGTAGAGTTTTAAAATTTTCCAAGTTTTCTTCAAAAAATTTAAATTTTTAAAATTGTGTGAATAGTATGTGAAAAATTTCGTCTCGTATCATTTTCTTAAATGGAATATTATATAAAATGCTAAAATATAATTTTTAAATACATAAAGCAGCGTTTCTCAAACTGTGGGGTGCAACCCCTTGGGGGGCATTACAACTCTACAAGGGGGGCGCGAGCTTATTGAAAAGTCGAGACAAAAAGATTATTTAAAAAATCTATTAATTTACTGAAAGTAAATAAACAAAATACATATTCTGACATAACACAAAAAATAAAATACACATTTACACTGATATATTACACTTATAATTATATCAGTGCTACACAATGTATTTTATAATTAATTTAACAGTACTATATATATAAGTTAAAAACAAGTTTATTAATTACCAATGACCCCATGGGCTCATCATATATATAATTTAAAACAAAAATTAACACTTATATTGATAATTTTGTACGGTTTATAATTAAACCTTAACTGCCGATTAAAAGTTTCGCGATTCGCTTCCTACTGGCAAGCGTTTTCCACGTACGCACGCGTATGTGATGTTTTGGTGGAGGGGGGAGGAATAAAGAATCATAAATAACCTGGAATAAGCAAATCCTTCACAAACATTTTTAAGGTCCTTTTATTGCATTCCAATGTCTTCGGAATAATTTTTCGGATAGCAGTACACAGAAAAGATCGTACTTCGGAAAGACGTATATATACGTCTGAGGAAATGAACACTGTGGCTTAGCGAGACGTTTGTATACTCGGGGGAGCGGGGTTGCTTAAGAGGCTAAAGTCGTATCGTAGTTTTAGCGTCAAAGTATAGTATTATTGAATTCAGTATTGTTCAGGGTTCCAAATTCAGGAAGGGCGCGATGAAAAATATGATTGAATATTGGGTCACGAATATTGCAACTTTGAGAAGCACTGACATAAAGAAAGAAAGCAGCTCAAAGGGTACCAAGTCCTCTTAATAATTAAAAAAATAAATGTCAGTGTGATCCGTTGTGTTTTTCTAATTTGATGTAAATATACATTTTAAGTCCAGTTTACTTATAGTTATTTATTTTTTAATCATATAAGAATGTTTCGAAATTAAAAAAAATGGTAATTAGATACATTTTCTCAAGTTTTATTGCTTATAAATTTTTAATAATTTTTTAACTGCTGCCATTTTGTCTTGCTTATATACAAGGTGTGACACACACACACACAAACGAAACTAAGTGTGTAGCTTGAAAAAGGGGAAGTTTGCAACAACTGTTTTGGTGACGTCATCCCACGCCCCTTATTTATCCATGTGACCAGTTTTGCCTTTACCGATTACGCCAGTTGGGAGAACTGCTTCGTTGAGTGAACACGTGCAACTGCATTCTTTGGGAAAAAACGTGGATTCGATATCAAGTTTTTTGTGAAGCTTAAGAATTCCACAACGAAAACATTTCAAATTTTAAGTGAGGTTTATGGAGATGAAACTTCGTCTCGTACCCATGTGTTTGAGTGGCATAAGTAGTTCTTAGGTGAAAGGGACAGTGTGGAAAAAGATTAAAGTGCTTTGCGCCCAAGGTATAAGCGATTACAGACCAAAACTTTGCCAAAATTCGTGATATGACTGAATTTTTACTTACATCAGTGTTAATCAACACTACTACATTGAATTATGAAAAAGACTTCGTGAAAAAAAATTTGGAAGGAAAAGGTAGAAGTGGGGAATTATGGGTGGATGTTGAACCAAGCCCACACGGTTCTATCTGTCAAGCAGTTTCTGACCAGCAAAAACATTACTGTGTTGGGACATCATCCTTATTCACCTGATTTGACATCATGTGACTTTTTTTTATTTCCTACAGTTAAATTTTGCTTAAAGGGAGCCCATTTTACGTCAGTTGAATAGGTAAAACTAAACAATCTCCTGGCGAAAATGAAGAATCTCCTGAAATGCGTTCCAAAACCCTCGTTCCAGAACTGTTACCAGCAAAGGCAGCACTGAATGTAGAAGAGTGTGAATGCTGAAGGAAATTACTTCGAAGTTAATACTGTTATGGAGAACTAATTATTACGTACAATGATGTATTGGACCAGTCCCGTTTTTTTGTGTGTCACACCTTATATGTTCCTGAATATACTTATTAGACAATATTTCTTCTGCCTCGTGTCCTTTAGAATTTATGGATGATATTTTTTTTCTTCTAAGCGAATATGGGTGAATACATCTCCCTCGTTAAAAATCTAATAACTAAAAAAAATAATAATATTCTTAGTTTTATTGAACTAAGGAAGTGAAATATTTCATTAAATCCAAGTTTTACTTTACACGGCACTGACTTAAATAGTTTACTTTTATTCAATATTTGATAAATTATACAATATCCTGCATTAGCTTTTATTAGAAATGAGTTTCTTCCGAATCAATACTAACGAGAATAGTAGAAAAAAGAAACCAGTCCTTTTATTCGTGTATGTTCTTTGTACACAAAGATTACTAGGGACATTCAGACGCAGGAAAAATACTTTTTCACATTAATCAAGTGATGCTCTTCTTGATGCACTTTGTTTCGACACGGAGTATTTTTTTGTCTGCATTGTGCAACACACGAACGGAATCATTAATTCACAAAGTTGCAGTACTTCATCATTTTGACATTCTTCCCATCATTGTGCTTGTTTGTGCTTTGTGACTGGTTTTTTTTTCCTAACAGCTAGCAATCCTTAATGCTTACACAAATTTAAAGTATGAGCTCTGCGTGCAAATTTCATAGTTATCGATATGAGTAAAATGCAATACATCTAAGCATAGATTAGCCTATGCTATATATATATATACTTTTTCTTGCATAGTTTTTGTCACTCTTTTTTTTTATACATCTCAGAGTCTCGGGATAATGAAGATAATGATATATATGAATGAATGAAGATAATTTAAATTAGGATCCTTCTATGTTTGCATAGATTTTTCTCAGTATTCAATACATCAAATCATAGATTAGTTTATATTACATTTACCTCAAGGCGTTGTTATTTTGTTTTTGATACACCTTGGTTTTCACACACACATGAGATAGTGAAGATAAATATCTCTATAATTGAATGAAAATAATTTAAAGTGCGATACATTTGTGTTTGCGATAATTTTTTTAGTATTCAATGCAACTACATTGCAATGAATGCATCGGAACCATATAAATTAGCTTATATCACATACATTTGCCGCAAATCTTTTGTTATTTAGTTCTGGCAAAAACACTTTGGATTTTTTGGGATTATGGACTTAATCGTCTCTCTACGAATGAATGAGGACCTTTAAAGAATGATCCTGTGACGGGGCTTTACCGTGTTTCTCCTACTAATCCTCTTAGGGAATCTTTTGTGCCAGCATTCAGTTATTTCACAGCCAATCCTCTCAAGAAGAAACCTTGATATTCAGATTAGTTAGTAGATGTATAGTGGAGGTTTAGTAATTACGAAGAAGAAGAAGGAAAAGGAAGTTGAGATGTTGATCGCCGTGAGCCTATGGTAAGCGTAATTATAGAACGCGCTTTAGCTATTCAAATAAAGTAAGGACGATTGAGAATTATAGGATAACTTCACTTAGAGTTAAGCGGTGAGAATTCCAGGCGCTTATTCACATAAAATTGGGGTTACGATATATCACTCCTGATTTCCTTTTTAGACTTCGATCAATATAATTGGATAATAAAAAATTGGTTTTATTACTGCTAGCTCGGGTGATCAATTCTTATACCTTCCACAAATCTAGGTCGAGCAGATGAAGAGATGGTTCCTCCAGGCTTAGGGGGTATCGCAATCCTTATGTATGTGTCTATATTTTTTTCAGTGTATGTTACAATTAAAATACTAAAGATTGAATAAGATATTGGCTTATATTCCATAATTTTTGCCGTAACGGTATTTTTTTTCTGTTTTTGATCGAGAAAGGGGGATAATGAAGATATTGATAATGGTAATGACCATTCATGATCTATAATGGAACGCTCTACTTTTTAGGGAATTAAAATAAAGACAAAATTGGGTATCGTAATCTAATGTTTCGATTTCAATTATTTTATTTTTAATTCAATTCATTTAGTTTCGATCATTTGTTTTTTCAATAATCCTAATGGTAATAAAGCACTACCATTTTAATTCAATGTTGATTAATCAGAATGTATAACTCACTGTATGTGATACCTGTTTTCTCTTACATTCACACATCACGCCACGTGATGGACAGGGCATTCTGGAATAATCAGGATTCTTTTTCCTAAGGGTATAATAGCTCTTGTGTCGCTTCAAATGCGACGCAAAAGAGCAATAAATCCTTAAATGATTGTTATGTAAGGCAAGCCTTTAAATAATTCTTTCGTAATATATTTTTCTAGCGCTTATTTGTTTGATAAGGTTTACTTCCTAATGGTTTCAATACATATGCCATTAATTTGTTTATTGAATTTGTTCTAGAAATTACAGCAGATAGTCCAAAGTCATACACACAACGGTAGCCAAAATTGAGGACACTTTTTTAACTTGTTATGGTTTTGAAGTTTGTATATGCTTATAGAAAATTTTACGTTGCTCAAAATGCTAAGTATTATACATTATTTTAAATACAATTTCAAGATAAATTCAATACAAAAAAGAAAATTCAAATATTTGTAACGAAAGAAAAGTTATGCTGCAATAACTGTCGATATATATTAGATATTGCTGATAGCAGTGAGTTATCAGAGCTTAGGGATGTTGCGTTTATTCTTTATTACAGCTTTGCATTGATGTTTCATTGGGCTGAAAACAGTTTAAAGCTCTTGCTTCGGTATTATATGATGCCAGGAGACAATTATATCCACAATTAGTTCCTTTTTATGTCATGGGTACTTCATTCGGTCAAGAGTTTTCAAACGGTGCCACAACTTTTCGATAAGACTGAGGTCAGGACTGTTTTTGTCCAGGATAACAATGATATTTAGTCAAAAAGCACTGACATCAAATAAAAAAGTAGATGCGATACATGTGTGACGAGAAAGAGGTATCTCCTATGTAAACATTACATAACAGGAGGGTAGTTCAGTGACTACATCTGGAGAATGTAAGTTTTATTTAATAAGTCAGGAGACTAATTTAATTAAAAAAAAAAAAAAACAGGAAAAGGTCAAAAAAGGTGCACAACTTCTTTTGATGACAGAAGAACAAAAATAATGTATTTCAGAGATAAAAAGAATTTCATGGACTTCCATCAGAAGTGATCTGAGTGATATTGGTGTTTCTGTCAGTTCAAAAACAATCAGGAGTAGATTAGTAGATGTAAGACTGAAAGGTAAAATTCCAGGAAAAGAGACCGTATCTCAATTGACAGCAGCTCTAAAAGAGACTACAGTGGGCGATGGAACACATTAATTTGACAAATGATTATTGGTCACACATTATATAGAGGGACGAAACTAAAATATCGTTATTTGGTAATGATAACCTAAAATATATATAAGACGTAGAATAGCAGAAATTCTACATTCTGACTGTATCCAGGAAACTGTGAAGTACCCACATAGTTTTACCATTTAGTCATGCATATTAGCAGATGGTATGGGTCTCCTTCAAATTTTCGATGGGACACTGAATATTATAAAATACATTGACACAATTCTAGAACCCAAACATTTGCCTTCAACCAGGGATCTATTTACCAACAATGCTTCATTTATTTTTCAACTAGATTCTGCTTTTTGACGCACAGTAAAGCAATTGAAAGACTCTGGTACCCTTCTAAGATCATTGAGTTGTTGTCCTGTCCAGGAAACAGTCCTGGCGTCTATCCTATCGAAAACTTCCTATCATACCACTCTAGGTGTGTGATAAAATAAGCATTTCGTGGTCTGGTACCCATTTAGTCATGTTTGTGAACTCGTGGTTGGTGCTGTTTGTGTCCAGCAGTTGGTTTAATCTCGGAAAGGGGGACATTGAAACATCACCATGCAGAAAAACTGATGCGTGTTATATCTATTGAAGCAAAGCTTAGGAATTGGGCTGCCAGCACATGTGTTGTATTCCTCATATGATAACGGTTCAAAAGTACATATCCTTTATGAATACCCCTCAATGTAATATGAAGAAACTATGAAATTCCTCTTTAGCAAGTTATGTTTAGATTCCTGTAAAAGAAAAGGGAGGAGGGGATATTTTTGCTCAATAAAGGCTGCGTACGGGGATGGTTTCTTCCTGGGGGTCAGCTTGTAGCTCTAAGCCCTTTGGTGTGCTCAGTCCTCTTGGGCATATCTTTTTAAGTAATCCTGCAGCTTCAGAGTGCCATATAAATTATTAATTAATAATTTTAAAAAATTTAAATATATTTGATGCATTCCTAAATTCACTGTCGTGTTAGAGTAGGTACACATAATTTCTCATCAGAGAAACTTCACCCCACGTGAGATAGTAAATGTTTTTCATGATAGTTTTATAGTCTATTTTATTCAATATTAACTGGAGTGAAGCTAAATTTTTAACATTTATCCTGGCATTCAACCTAATGACTATTGTAAAAACATTGCGTTTAAGTGGAGTTTCAGAGATAAATGTCACTTCCTACTTTACTAGCAGCTATTTTACTAACTATTGCTAGCAGTTATTACTGTGCATGACATCTTCAATCTCTAAATTGCTAGCAGTTATTTTGCACAAAAAATTTTCTTTGTCTGTAAATATGCTTTTTACAATGGTTTAAAATATCTTAAACACTTTTCGGAAACTGTATAAACACTGGTGTTCAAAATTAAGAGAATTTTTAGATTTTGTTTATTATCTCTAGAATTACTGGATAGAATTTAACAAAATTTGATATGTATATAGGACTGATATAATGCAAAAAATAGTTATTAAACAGTTAAAATACACGAGAGTCATAATGCGTAACACTAATCGAAGTCGGAAGGTATGAAACAGTAGTTTCAGAAAATAACAACAGCAACAACAACAAAAAGAGTTAATAGGGGGTATGGTCTCCTCTTTCAGATAAAATGTTTCACGCCATGATTTTATACCATAAATAATGGAATTTAGGAGTGCCTGTAGCAATTAATCTCACTCGTTCAGCAACTATGTTGCCGGGCCTTTGATGATTCTTGGAGGTGGTTTAATATTTACAATTGCCCTTCTCAGATCACCCCAGGCATGATCTAAGCGGATGAGGTCTGGAGATCATATTTTACAATCAATTTGAGGAATATCCTCACTTTCCAGACATTTAACTGCCAGATGTATGTGCCTCATATTACCATCCATTAAAATTAAATCAGAGCAAACTGCACCAGCGAAAAGGCGAACATAGGGCTGCAAGACATCATCCCTATACTTGACGGTAGTCACAGTGAATCTTTCAAAGACATAAAGTTGTTTTCGGGCATCCAACGTAATACCTGCCAAGAACATCAAGCTCCAAGGCAGGTAATGGGGTATTTTCGAGTAGCCATGTATTATCTCCATTCCAAGCCATGTATTTTAAAGTGTGTATTTAAACTGTTGAATGGAGTTTATTTTGCATTATATTAGACTTATGTTCATACTAAATTTCGATAAAATCTGTCCAATAGTTCTAAAAATAATCAACAAAATTTAAATATGCTCTCAATTTTGAACACAAGTGCTATTATGCTCCTGGTTTTATTCTACTATGAATTGTTTTGTCGAATATACACTGCTGGCCACCGTAGATGCAACACCAAGAAAGACAAGAGATAGCACAACAAAATTTATTTTGTAGATAACATGTTGTCCAAGTATCAAATGATTAAATTTATAGACGTCTGTGCAGTGTGGCTCCTGCCAGAATCAGAAACCAGAGTAGCCGCCATTGTTGGAGACCACCGCTGTCACACGCCTCGGTATTGATTCAAAGAGACTTTGGATACAGCAGACCAAGAAGCTTCCACACGTTGTCAAAATTGATCTGGTGTGGCAGCTGGGGGTGTAATCTGGGTCAGTCGTTGAGCAACCATGGACCACATGTTTTGTATCGGTGAAAGATCTGGAGAGCGAGCCGGCTAGGGAAGCAATTCAATCTGGTGATTGAAGAAGAACATTTGGACAATGCGTGCCACGTGTCCTGTTGAAATATGGCTGTGGCCAAGCCCTGAAGGTTAGGAAGGATAACTGGCTCCAACACCTCGGAGACGTAGCGCTGGCTGTTTAAAGTACAGGCAATGCGTACTAGAGGAGTGAGAGAGTGATATCCAATGCCGCCCCCTACCATAATACCCGGTGCAGGACCAGTGTGGTGGTGCATAACGCAGCTGTTCAGCATCCTCTCTCCACGTTGTCTCCGGACTCGAATCCGACCATCGTGGTGTTGCAGACAAATGCATGACTCGTCAATGAAGACAACTTTATTCCATTCTGTCGCCCACATCCTTCTTTCATCACACAATTGGCGGCGGAGACGTCTGTGGTTCTGTGTCAAGGGTAGACCAAGCAATGGACGTCTTGCGGACAGACCACTCTGCTGTAAACGGCGTCGAATGGTACGCTCAGACACTGAATAATGCGTTACAGACTCAATGTGCTGTGCTATGTTTCGTGATGTGACTGAGCGATCCGTCACTGCCAGGCACACAATTTACCTGTCCTCACGTGATGTGGTTCACTGAGGTGGATGCGATCGACCACGTTGGTCCGTCGTACCCTCCTGCATCCAACAATGACATATCCGCATTACAGTTGTTTGGTTTCGTCCAACACGACTACCGATTTCCCTGAAAGGTAATCCACAGTCTCGGTAGGCCTTCCTCTGTCGAACTCGGATTCTTGATCAAAAGTTGATCGCTGTTTTCTACGAGACATATTTGATCAGTTTTTGAAAAAGAAACACAAGAAAAACATAATTGCCGAACTTGAAATCGTCGAAATCTCCAAGCCTTAAATAGCGCTTTGAGGTTGCGCCACAGGCACGCGTGATCTGTGTCTGCGCTGAAATTCTAATCATTTGCATATCTCACCTCTGCTAAACATGTTGTAAATTTCATGTTATTTGCATGTTTCCTTCAGGGTGTTGCATTTACGGTGACCACATTGTATATATATATATATATATATATATATAATTATTAATTAATCTTCATTTAATACATAAGCATGCAGCCTTTCTTTCCCTATTCATAGTATCTTCCCAAATTTTGGGAGCATTTGAAGCAGATTCACCTTAATGTCTTATACTATAGTCTAACTATAGTGTGTTATTATAGCATAATTACATATTTCTTTCAAATATAAAACTATTTTCCATACTTTAGAAGATATTTTCTTTTCTAACGTGAAATCTTAACTTTTCCCGAAAAAAACACAAAAGAATAGTTCAAAAGACTTAAGGAGACTAAATTCAACGAATTTTTTAGTCTATTGAGGAGAGGGATTGTTCAGAATTTAAAGAGTAATTGAGATTGCTTCGTATGTTTGTTTTTATAGGGCTGGGGGCTTTATTTGACCACGTTAAGCCAAGCGCTCCTAACCAAAGGTATCAGGAAAATAAATGTTACAAATATATAATTCTTATCTAGATGGGGGTAAAAGGCAAGTAATGCTTGGTAAATGAGCTGATCTAAAGCATGGAAATACCTTTAGGAAATCTCGTGTTTATCCATGCTTGTTAATTATTAAAACTTGTAAGCCTATCACTGCATTGCGTAAAATATAACACTATGAATTTTCAAATATTTTGAGAATATTTTTGAATGATAAGAATCATTTTTTTATATATAAAAAAAGAAAATATTGAAATTTGTTTTCGTAATTTCCAGTTTTGTTGTTAAGTTTTATATTAAGCTAGAGAGTGACCTTTCGTAAGTGTTTGTTAAGTTGCATTTCTTTCTTATTAAGTATAGCTCATGTTCTACCATCATTATTAGGGAAGGCGATAAATTTTTCATAAGGAATATTAGCGATTTTTACTATCATCAACAAGCTACAAGCCTCAACTTGTTCAAGTGATAAAATCCTTTGTAGAGGCTATTGAGTCTTTAAAGGTTTAACATTCAACAATCCTCTATGTTACGTGTCTTTAATGTGACATCAGTACTAGAACTCACTGTTAGACAGTAATAACACCATCTGTAATTTCACGGCTGTCACCACATATAACCAACAGCTCTGAATTTTCTTGGAGAAAATTCTTCTTCTCATATTTAAAATTACTATCGAGCAGTTATCTTAACGAACGAAGCTCATGAAGAACAAAACTCAACAGAATATTTGATATGCACCTTTGGAACTTTTTGAGAATTGTATTTGCTTCTATATACTGGCGTAGGGGTCCGGTATCAAAATTCCTTCGGAATCTTTTTTTTAAGATATAGGAGCCCTGTTAGTGGGACTGCAGTTACACATGTTGGGGCACCTGTGGCTTGGGGGGCCCGTATCATTGATACGGCTTCTTTACCAAACATAGAAGCATGTCTTAGAAGCAGCGTCAGATATAACTATGCTCAGGTTGTTGTATATGTTGCCTTTTTTATTTGTACATTTTTTCCCTTCAAATTAAATTTTATAAGTGTGTTAAACAAATATTCTAAGGGTTATTTTAACTCATATGTTATTAAAATTCATGCATTTTATCATAAGAGTAATATAACTTGTCATCCTGCGATTTAGGGTTCTGATTTGATTTGATTTACCTCGCACTCTAAAGTAACACAAGGGCTATTGTCCAATTAGGACAATGCAGATAAGAAATTTAACCCTTTAACTGCCGAGGAAAAGTTACGAAATTCACCTCCCAGTGCCACCGTTTATCCCACAAGCGAGTTTTTACGCGGTTTATTGGGAAAAGGGAAAAAACGTGTTTTTCTACCTAAAAATTATTTAATTCCACTTTAAACAAGTAATATAAATTTTTCATTAAGTCAATTCTTACTTAGATAAGCAAAGAAAATTTTAATTTTAGCTCTTTTTTATTAAATAGTTACAATTAATATAAATATGTATATACACAGGACAGAATCACAACATTAAGTGGTAATTAATTTTTATTCATTATCATTAAAGTATCGTATTGTCATCCAAAACAATCCTATATATAAAATTTCAGCTCAACTAAATGCTTTAAAACGTGAGAAAAAAAACCTTTTCAAATTTTGATACAAGTCACCAAAAAGATTGCTAAGTCACCAAAAATGATGCCAACGTGGCTGTATTTGTAATTCTTTGAATAATTAGTTTTAATCAATTGATTTTTATTATTTATAATTAAACTATTGTATTGTCATCCAAAATAATCATGTATATAAAATTTCAGCTCAATCGAGCGCTTTAAAATGTATTTTACTAACGATTGAAAATTCTACCAAGATAAATAAATATATAGAGAGTGTGAGCTAATAGTAGGAATTGAAAAAGAAAGAAAAGAAAAGGATGAGATGATAAAATGAAAATAAAAAAATTAATGTCTATAGTTACAATATAATAAAAAATAAATTACAACTTATCTGTTCTGTGATATATCTTGAAACATGATTGAACACGTAAGCCAGTATCACATTCGCATAAAAAATTAAAAAGCTCGTATTTCACACGGAAAGTGAAAATGACAGCAGATGAAGAATAGGAAAGAGCATACTCAAACGAAAATACAAGAAAAAAATAGCTTAGCTATGAATTTTTTCGTTCCTGGAATATACCCTTTCAAATCCCTTTCCCACCTCTTCTCCGAAATAAGTATATTCTTTAGAAGCACTGTCAGTGTCATTTTATTGTATTCCAAAACCGAGGGACTAGTTTCAAACACAGCAGCACAATTCAAAGAGTCCTCCTTTGGAAAGTCGAGTATATACGTCCGGGGAACTAAAAGCACCAGCTCCGCAGGACGTATATACACGCCCACGGCACTTAAGTGGTTAATATTTTTGTTCTACATCGATACCTATTACAATAACTATCCAAATACACAGTAGACACACATTTTCTTCATCACATAATATAAAATTCAACAGCAATAAGAAAAGTCATTCCTAAAATTTAAAATCCTTCCAAACATATTACACTTAACCTGGATACTTATCATTGTATTAAAAGCTTTCAGCTGTCTATTTCTGGCACCAAAAATGTCGGCTAATTGGCGCCAATATATTTCGTAATTTTAAACCATGGTCACGATGAAAAGGTCGATAACATCTGGCACCCCACGCCTACTTGAGTGTCAGCTCATCGTAGTTGATTTCGTGAGGTGGCGCTTAACTCGAAATACCATCAATGGAATCAGAAATGAAATACACGGCTTCAATGAAGCATCCGCGGCTACAAGTGTAGTAATGAAACAGTTTTGAATAATAGATATATGTATTGAGGAATATCATATTTAATAATGAGCATTATGTTGATCATAATGATTTAGTAAATGAAAAGCATTAAAGTATTATTAATTTGTCTTGAAGAAAGAGGTAATGTAATAGTGAATTATAATGACAGGAAAACATATTAATTACAAGGTGCTTCCATATATTTAAACCATTAATTAAAATTTTATAAATCGCATAATATAACGAAGAACGAGCACGCGTTATGAAAGGATACATATAGAAATCCAAAGTACATATTTGAGAGGGAGGGGGGTAATTCTTTTGGTAAGAAAATGAATTTTTCTTTTGAAAGATTTCCCAAAGATCACCAGACAAAAAAAGGAGAAAAAAGTGAAAGTAAATTGTGAATCCAAATAAATAAGCTGAACGAACATTTTCCAAGAGGTCATCCAAGTAAAAAAAAAGAGTAAATTATGAATTTAGTGTACACGACACAAAATTTAACCAAGAGATAATATCTTCTGCTCACTCATCATAAGAATAATTTTTTATTTATAAATGTTTGCATTAGAAACAATATGAGGACTCAGTGAAGTCTTAAGACTTCTTGTGGACCTGGACCCCTACACAAACATATGCCTCGTAGGAGATCCTTTTGAGTAGATGTTGTCAAATACTCGTACGAACATTAATTTGTAACAAATAAATGCACATGACTCACAATATCACAAACTTAGTCGCAAAACGACTGCGGCCTGTAAACTACATAAGTAAAGATGATGTATATGGTAGTAGGCCTTGACATGGATACGGAAGATGGACAAGACATAACAATGCGGTCTTGCCAATATTGCCAGTTATCGTATAGATCGAAATTATTAATGTTTCTGCAGAGTATGTCAGAGACCAACATTTGACGATTAAAATAATTCATTTCATGATCTTATTGAGACGAAATTAAGAACGAGGTGAGGCTACCACGAAGCAGAGTCCCTGTGCTCAGTATGTCCATGACATAAAAAGTCCCTATAGTGCTGTTGGTGAAGAACATTTGTGCCATGGCATAAAAAATCCCTGTAGAGCTGTTTGTGAAGAACTTTTGTGCCATTGCATAAAAAATCCCTGTGGTGCTGTTGGTGAAGAACTTTTGTGCCATGGCATAAAAAATCCCTGTAGTGCTGTTGGTGAAGAACTTTTGTGCCATGGCATAAAAAGTCCCTGTAGTGCTGTTGGTGAAGAACTTTTGTGCTATGGCATAAAAAATCCCTGTATTGCTGTTGGTGAAGAACTTTTTTGCCGTGGATAAAATGAGTTAGAATCCCACTCTACAAACCTCGACCGTAACTTAACATGAGATTGTTGAGAATCGAAAGTTTTAATGCCTCAACCCATCTATATTCTTAATTGGTACCATGACTCGAACCCCTGATTTAATTAATAAAACATGGACTATGAGTTCGCAAACATATCCACTTGGCTACACAGCCCCCACTATACAATCAGAAAGGGAATAACATATAGTAGATGATCAAAGGTATATTGCTTGCTGGTTTTGTGATTGAAAGAGTCCTATTATAGAGTGGAGTAAAAATTAGAAATTCGAGATAGCAGCCCGGATGAAATCTACGACATCTGATACTTCTCTAATAAATCATCGTATGGCTCTTATGATTGAAGTTGTTTTTTGGTGCCTTAAAACTTGACATACAGAGAGGCTGACTTGAGAGTAGATAGTTCAAATATTAATAATGATAAATTTCTAATAGGTCCATATGAATAATAATCGTGTTCTCAAATATTCAGAATGTAAAATAGTTTTACCATTTATTAAGTTTTATTCATTAAAGGTAAATAATTAAAGTCGAATAAAATTTTTATTAAAAAAATTGTTTTTCTAGCTTTTTTTAGAAATGAAAATTATTTTTGGCATATTTTTTTCCTCACTCTTCATCTCCCAAACCTCCCATTTATTTAGAACAAATGCATTACGATTTTGGTAAGTTAAATAGTTATGAAAAATTAAAAAAGATTGAGTGAAATTTCAAATGTCACGCACACGAACAGAAGGTAAGTTTCTGATTTAAAAACCCCATAGTTCTTTTTTTTTATTTAGGTAGGCCAAAATGTCACTTTTCTACGGTACAGCGATCGAAAAAGGACAAAAAAAATCACCCCAACCTAATTTATATAGATCCCGAAGGTATGTAAATGTATAAAGCTTTTTTAGTATGATTTTTGACCTGTTTTCTTTTTTATTCGTTCCAAAGGCATTTGTTAGCAACATTTAAATCTAGATTTAAAACTTAGGAATTACATTACTTCTATTCCAATCCGTTCAGTAGAAGCTGAATTATTCTTATTTAAGTGTCATCAGTTTAATTTTGACCACTCCTAAAAACTGTCGATAGTGTCTTTCTCGCGTTCGTGTGTTATAAGTGATGGATATGATAAGAATAAGAGATCTCCAAAAATGTTTTCAAGATAGACGACCATATTCCTTTGATCTGAAATAACTTTATACAAGAATATGTTAAGGAACACCCTCGCGCGTTTCTGTATCAATAATAATTGAGCTAGAGATGTATTCTCTACTCATTGCCATTACATACCACGGGATAATCGCCAAATCCTTTTGTATTTAAAAAGTAAAAACCCTTTTACTTCAGAAGATTGCTTTGTGATAGAAGAATTAAATTGTGGTTTCATAACTTCAAAAACTTGGATCCAATTTTATGGTAATTAAGATATCACGGTCATTAATAATTGTTACCAATAGTAATAGTTTTTTTCTTTACAGAAAGTGTGAAACAATCTAGAAAGAAAAATATTTTCATAATCAAATACGCGGATCATTTTATAAATAAGCTGATATTGCATTCGATCCAATATCCACGATGCATTCTCGAAATTGAATGATTGACTACTGACACGCACGAAATTTTCATTATACTGGTAAAACCTACTTTTTGTGGTTAAGATAAAAATTGATACTTATCCACACTAAAGTAACTCCCTGTCTGATCATGATATTCTGAAGTTACTCAAGCTAATAGCCATATGCAGTTTTAAGGCTGTTTTCGGCAAAAGTACAAGAGCTTGAACTAAACGCGAAGCACATTTTTAGACAAAAAAATGCGTCAATTTTCATGGAAATTTGCAGCATTATAGCTCATACATCTGCTAACAATATAGTGTTTTTCAAAAATTTTAAAATATTCCACAAATGCTTTTTTTCATTTGAATATGTGAAGGGACAGCTCATTTAACATTAACGTATAGAAGAAAAACGCGAAACGCATTTTATACCAGAAAAAATGGATCAACTCGATTAAAAATGGGAAGTATGATAAAAAATGCTACTCTCTAAAAGATAGCAAAGCCAGATTAAAATATTAATTTTTCATTTCTTTTTTATCCGAAAAGATGTTCTAAATTCGGATCCCATTATTTAACATTAACCGAAGACAGCCTTAAACAGCAACGTTAACAAAAAAAATCGAATCAAATTGAATCGCCTCGATGGCTATTGGCGAGGGATCTTATAATTTTGAACCGTATTCAAATGACGTAAATTTACACAATGCCAACTTAAACATTTTGACTCTGCAGATTTAACACATATCAAACACTGCGAGTCAACTTTTCAGTGGCACCAAGGCTAGCAAACGCTACTCGACAACGTCAGCCATGGGTTCGAGACCATAACTTTTTGGCTACCGTAAACACATCAATAAACCGTATATATATATACATATATAGTACCCATTAATGGATATCTTAAGATATTGGTCTTAAAAATTGTAATTCTGTATAAAATTTTGAATATGGCACTAGCAGGGGATGAAAACCGCGGCTTTTTGCACAGACATTGGTGGCTCTTCAGACTTCTGTTCCCATGTGTTATTAAAAAAATAATATTTAATATAATGTCCGTGAAAAAATTACTGTCCCTCTTGTGAAAGTAAATAGACAGCTGAGAGAAGATAGCTAGAGAAAAGAGCTCGACAGAGAGAGACCATATTTACTTAGAAAATAAGATTTACTAAGTATTTCGTCACCTAAATCCAAAAACTAAATGACATTGTGGAACTTAACTGTGGAAAAATCTATATCAAATCTCTCGGATCCCAGGTCATCAACTACCTTATGGATGTTGCAGTCATTCTGAGGAAACAAATGGTCGGAGCCCCTGCAAATTTTCAGGTAAGTAAAATTTTGATTATTTAAATTACAGTTCATAACCCTTATAACTGTTAAGCAGGGGTCATTGATAAATAAACACTTTAGTTTGATCATTTTTTGTGAGTATCTATGGTGTGTTGTGGCAGGAATCATCTATACCTCTTAATGTATGGTCGGGTTCGAGTCACAATCTCTTGAGAACGGGACCTTCGGAGTTTTATAGTCAGATTATGTTGAATATGTTGCAACATGAGCTGTGGAGCATTCATGAATGGACACTTAAATACCCAACACAAATGACAAAAACAGACTCCGTATTTTATGATATATGCTCAAGTGTTAGTAAAGAGTATTGAGAAGATTTTACTTGAAAAGGCAACCAAAGTAAATTTTAATTTTTAGTATGAACTTGAAATTTCAGAATGAAACACAGTATATTAGCACGAAAATTCATTTACGGTTTTGGTGTTTGATTTCAAACAGCATGATAATTAAATAGTTGTTTTTACATTGAGCCTCAGAAATAGATATATTTTCGATAGTTCTTAGTTTTTGAAGGAATAGAAAATTTTAATTCGCGTGAAACTTTTTTTAAATGTTATAAAAATAATCATTGGAACATAACAGTCTTGATCACGGCAGCTTCCGGACTCCTTTTTTCACAGCTTACAAGTATGTTTAAAACTGGGATTTTATATATCTTATAGTTATATTGTTTCACTTACAATTTTGCTCTTCTGTCACGAAGGTTTGTTGACCATGCCTTGCTTTATTGGTAAAGTATCTCGTAATTTATAACCCCAAAAAATTTACCTGAACTGATATGGTTTCTCATTTTCATAATTTTTATACTACGTGAAATCTTTGCGGTATCAAGTCCTGTATTCCGGTCTATAATGAAATCAGCAATTGACCAGGCGGCTTCACATGATAATTTACGATTAATTGTTTATAAATATCATTATTTAAAGTAACTTAAGATGTATTGGTGGTAATCCACATTTTTTAGTAATATTCAAGAAATAAGGACA
>BMAV01020793.1:89253-120592 GCA_019973955.1 Trichonephila inaurata madagascariensis
CCTATATTTTCTCATTATGCTAACCTGAAGAGTCTGAAATTCGACCAATTTAAATACATCATCCCATTTACTTAATGATACTTCAATGACATTAGGTAGCCAACTTAAGATTCGACAGAAATAATGCATACCATGAATACATGACTGATCATTTAGTTCGGGGGTACTCAGCCTTTTTTTTTCTGCCTGGTTGCATGCATGAAATAGCTATTTCACGTGGGCCGCATTATGAGGGTTACAGTGAGGAAAATGTAGGAACGATTTAAGATTAAGATAACATAGGAAACTTAAAATGCGGGAAATTATCAAAATATAACCACACTATTTACTTTCAAAAAAATTATTTGTAATTTTTATTTTTGTCACTGAATTTATCAAGCACTAAATTGGAGAAGCATTTAAGAAACGTTCTTTCACAATTTCTGCATCAGTAAGCGGTTTC
Organism: Trichonephila inaurata madagascariensis; assembly: GCA_019973955.1. NCBI lineage: Eukaryota > Metazoa > Arthropoda > Arachnida > Araneae > Nephilidae > Trichonephila > Trichonephila inaurata. The sequence goes on from BMAV01020793.1 coordinate 89,696, forward strand.
ATATGATTGCCTATAATATAACAAACTTCATAGGCTGCATTTGTTACCGCTGTGATATTACCACTGACAAAACACTTTGTTGTTGTTGCAAAGATTATTAAAGAAAGCCTATTTGTATCGCATCTTGATAAAGATCTTCGAGAAAAAGTGTCATTGAAAATTCGTAATTATTGGCATTTTTAAATACAGCACTTTCACAACAAATCAAACAAACATGGATCCATGCTTATTTTTCAATGCAAAATAGATAACTTCCCAGTCGTCTTGACACAACCTATTTTCTTGGAATATTTCTCGCTTGCAAGACATGCGAGATATTTAAAAATTAGTCCCACCCATAAAATGGTCACTACTCTACTGTTGTCTGTTATCACTAACCATTATAATTGAAAGTCGAAAAATGATATCAATTCATACTCGTTACGACATCGACTGCAAAACGCAAACTTGATATGTTTTATTTCTTGACTGAAAGAATTTCCCGCGCGAAATTTTTAAATCTTTTTTTTTTCTTTGTTCTTAAATAAATGAATTTCTCAGGACAATGGACCATCATCTTGCCACTTAAAAATGCCTAGTGGGCCGCAGGATGAGTATTGCTGACTTAGCTTTTACGGCCTCTCTACATCACTTGAACACTTTGTGGCAGAAGTATTTATTCCACAAGGCGGATATATAGTTGAATCTGGAGACTCCCACTTGGAATCACTTCAACATCTCTAACATGACGTTTGCAGCTTCAACTCATTGGCTATCGTACTCAAGTTTATTCTCAAAATCTTCATGCACGTATGGAATTTCGATGAAGGCAATCAGATTCCAGTGGGACAGGAGATGCTCAGATGTCACAGACAAAAAAAAACTCTGATTCCAATGCATCATGTAATTTCCAAAGGTATACATTTTACCCAAAAAATATGGAATGTATTTTTGCAGATTTTTTGAGATAACATGTCTGTTTATAGGAAGTATGCGCAATACTGGAATGCTGGTTTAAGGTATCCAGCTGGGTTTTGAAACATGATGTATAAAGAAATAATTTTTTTGATATTTACGTCATGTAAATTAAAATATGCATATAAAATTACTTTATGAATAATTAATGCAAGAATAATAATATTGAAATGCAATTGTTTGGCAGAAAATAAAGATATAATTACATATTTTCAAAACATTCTACTTTTATGAAAAATATTTCTTTAATAATATTTTTCCTATGTATAGCTAAAACTTCTGTACAGAATCTTAAGTACAATTTTTGAAATATATAATTTTGACTCGTAGATTTATATGCATATTTTAATATAACAGAGTATAGATAAAGTTTTCACAAAACACTCGTTATTATTTCATTTGATCGCAACTCTGAAAATAGTGATTTTTTTGGAAAATCCAGGCTTAGTACAGAAGCCTTAGCTATTAATACTGGCAAAATATTATTGAAATATTTTTTTATTAAATAAGAATATTTTGAAAAATTTTATTAAATTTATATTTTTTTTTTTTTTTTTTTTTTTTTTGCCAAAAAATTGCCTTTTATTTTTTACCGTAATACGATTCTTAAGACCGTGTTATATGGATATTGTAATTCAGGTGACAATAACTAAAAAAAAATGATTCCTTTATCTTATTTTTCAAAATCATTTACTAAAGATTTAACTTTTTTACTTTAATTAAAGTATCCGAACTCAGTTGAATATTTTAAGTTCTAAAATAAGTTAAATTTTAAGTTCTTAAGAAATAAGTTGCTAATAAATATTTTTTTAATCTGCGTTTCTTATAATTTTTGAAGTGTAATTTTTTTTATCTCTCTCGGCTATTTTTGAAATTATGTATTGAAATCTTCGACAAACTAGAATCGTTTTTAAATGAGTAGTCGACTAAATTATTTTCATTCGTGTTTATAAATTCCCTATTTGTCTTAAGTCGAAATTATTACAATTTCTCAAATTATTCAGTTTTAAGAAGACTTGGTACTCTCAATCACAGAGAACTATCGTTTTTTTAAAATTTTTATTTAATCTTATTATTTACATTATTATCTTTCGATTTATATATGACTTGTGCACAACGGAAAGTTAGAAGTTGAATAAAACTTCATTTGAAAAATGTAAATTAACAACTCAGGCAATTCGACCACGCACACGTTTTGATAAAATATATCTAATTTAAAAAGAGAAATAAAATAACTATGAAAAAAGAATGTGTAATATATAAAGCAGGATATTACCGAGGCATTACAATAACGTAATTATTTTCCTTTGTGAAACGTGTGCATGTAAAATTAAGGCATTTTATATTAATAATTTCATAATTTCAGTTTTTTTTTTATGTTTTTAATACAAAAATAAAATACTTCAATATTATGAGAAGGAAAAAACTAAAATTTCTGTCTTGACAGAAAAATTTTTTAAAAAATTTTTCTTGTGCAATTAATACTCTTTAAAAATTGACCATTTATAAAAAATGTATGGGTTGAAAAAATAGAAAAATGCAACTCTCTCTCTATTTTAAAGAAAAACATACAACTATTGTCTTAAAGTGGTATTTTAAGTTTATTTAAGCTTATAATTATTTTTTCAGAATTATAAACTTTAAAGTGGTTTTTCTAAGTTTGTGTTTCTTCGATACATTAGTGCATTCAAAATGCTTCTCTCTCCTTCCACAATTATTTACCAGTCACTTCCATTTTTTCCCTGAATGTTATATATAAAGCATATAACAAAATTAGAGGGATGCATTTTTCTTTAAACTGAATACTTTTTTTAAAAAGTTCAAATGTATGAGATATTGGTTTTTTGTTGAAATTTGGCATGCATATCAATATTTTATTTTTTTCCCTCCAAAACTAATTAAGTTATTAAAAAATTGATGCCTAAAGTTGTGTTTAAAACATCCTTTAGAATATTACAAAAAAAAATTTAGGTCAAAAAATTAATAATTATAAGTGGAGTAAAATTTAAAAGTTTTTAAAATTTTCTTCAAAAAAATTTTTAATTTTTAAAATTGTGTGAATAATATGTGAAAAAATTTCGTCTCGTATCATTTTTTTGAATAGCAATATTATATGAAATGATAAAATATAATTTTTAAATACCTTAATAAAAATAATTGTTCATAGGGTACCACATCCTCTTAAACGATATGATTATGCTTTACTTGGATAAAAACCCAATTGGAAAATATAAAAAAAATTTACACAGTAAAAAACTATCTTTTCTCCTCTATAAATATAAAAATCACGAAATGAATTATTTAGATATTTTCTCTTTTCCTGTTTTACACGCAATGTGGAAGCTTAGTGTCCTCTCAAGTATCATTCCAGAAATTTGATCATGGTCCATCGCCTCTAGCCTTAGCGTATGTTCAAAGTGTGACGTGATTGAACAAATGAATAGGTCTCTATTCTATGCCCATTTCCATTGTACACTTCTCAGCATACTTCTTAAAAGAAAATGTACCGAACTAATTAATAAAATTAATTGGTGACACAATTTTTTTTAACTGCAATAGTTTGAAAAATATAGTGCAAAAAAAATTATAAATAATTCAAATATGAAGAAAAGAATAAATTGGACTGATGCAATAAACTTGAGAAAACATCGACTTACATCGACCTAACGAACTATCAAACACTCTTAAAAATTACAAAATAAATGTTGGCATAAAAGAATACTATATTTTTTTGTAACTATGTAACGCGCAATAAATGCAACTATGCTTATCTGCAGTGGCGCACACAGGAATTTTTCGAGGTGAGGAAATCGAAGGTTGAAAGTTCACTATTCTCGTTTCATACCCCTAATACACCGTCAAATATATTCCTTTGATTTTACCGATTGTCGGGAACAAAAAACAGTAAAAAATAAATTATTGAATAAATAATTAGTAATAATTAATAAAATAAATCATTAATAACAAATATTTAATTAGATAACCATTTCCATACGAGTAATATATTATTTTATGTTCTCATGTAGTTCTGTTATGAAGGGGAAGAAAAAGGGAAAATAAATTTTATTTTTCCCTTTGTTAGACCTAAAAATATTGTTACCTTTGTCTGGAGTTATTTTAAGTATTTTTACATAAAATTATAATCGATCAAAAAAAAATAAGGGTAAAGGGGGTTGGACCCCGTCCCAAACGGCCTTAAGGCCCCCCCCCCCCCCGTGGGTGCCGCTGCTTATCTGATTTCAAAGTACAAATTTATACCATTCGTCTTGTAACTTTGTTTTCCTGCCTACAGCAGAGAAAGCAAGTTTTCAGAAAAGTTTCTATTTTTCGAAATAGGATTATAACCTGCAAACATTGAAACACATTTTTTTTTTTTTTTTTGCCTAGTATGATGTTCCGAAGTTTAAGCTCTGGCTAATTGAACGATAAGAAGAGAAAATGTTATGCAATTTATATTACTCATTATAATTTTTAAAAATGTCAGTGACTTTTCTCGAACATTCCGCTCAATTAAAAAGTTATCAAATAATTGATCCCGGTAGGAGTTCTCCAAATCTATTTTATTTTTAAAATGAGAGAAAACTATCTCTTCTCAGCGGAGAGGGGAAAAAAACAATTTAAATAGGTGGGGGAGTCGACACACCTATTTCCTTTTACTACTTTTACACTGTAACGAAATCAACAGTTTTACAGTAGCGACACTTCTCCTCGCTCAGCGGGTTACCTCACACCACCATACATCTCCATCCGAAACCATGGAAACGAGAAAAGTCGCCAATAGAAGTAAAAATGTCGCCAAGGAGTTTCAAACAGCGGTAAGCCGGTGGGATGTTTACGCTAAAGAGAAACGACGAATGGCAGGAGAATAATCCCACTCTTCTCTTGGACAAGATACAACTCAGATTTGACGTGATGTAATGTCATATCCCTGTTTTTTTTGCATAAATAATGCGATAATAATTTTGTCTCGTAAGTCACACAGCGCCATGAGAGACCGTTGACAAGTTTATAAGCACTCTGCAATTACTTAAGAGTGCGCCTGTACATAGAGACCTTCACTTTACGTCGTGTATCAGCTGTTCGTGTTGAACCGCGTGTTAGAAGTGAAACATACTCGCAGGTTGTTTTGTTTTGACTTCGCCAAAAATGACAATTCTCTATGAATTTTTCACATCGATATGATCTAGTTTGACCAACTTTTTCATCGTTTTTTTTTGGATTACTATTAGTTCCCGATATCCCAGCTATCAATTTTAAAGGTAAAGTTTGTTTTATATAATTTAGTAGCGAAATCGTGCGATTCTTAGTTTAATTTAGTGTCTACTGATTTGTTTAGTGTAACTGTATCCTTATATGAAGTGTTAATAAGTGTGGATGCGTAGTAGAGTTTATAGAAGAGAGTTCTTAAACCCGGAAGTAAAGTGTAACAAACTCAAGAATGAATGTCCTTGAGCATAATTAAGCTTATTTACACATATTTAAAAGAAAAACATGTTCTGTTCACAGACTGCGAGTACAATTCCCTATTTGGAGTCAGAAATAAAAGAAAATTTTACACAAACAGATCAGGAATCTTTTCACAAAATCATGAAACATTGTACAAAATAATTTTTCAAATATTTTCTTTCTTGTTATAAAATAAATAATTTTTTAAATTACTTGGAACATTTATCAATGTTATTAGATGAGAGTTTTTTTAAAGGGAAATATCACATTTAGCGAGATATATTGTAATATATTTTCTTAAGAATTATCTATGATACGGTGGGAGTAATTTTTCGTAAACAGAAATAAAAATTTACGTCGGGTTTGTATATTTTCATACATGCTGTTATTTTTTATGTCATTAATTAATACGAATCATGATTCGGTGAAATTTGAATTAAATGTATTAATCATTCCTCAGAGGAAATGTACATGTTTTGAATCTGTAGTTTCAAATAGTTTTGGGAGGAAATGACAGTTCGCTACTTTCATTTACTTCTGAAGACAAAATATTAGTTTTGTTAATAAAATAATTTAAAGCTGCTTCTAATTCATATGATTTTTTTTCCTTGGAAACAATTACGTTTTTATCTTTGTTTTTCACTTTTAAAAAGTGAGTCATTTTAATTAATTGGGCCTGAAAATCTGAGATAAGATGCGTATCTTTTTTGAAATGGTTTAACAATGAAATTCTTATAATTTTATTTATTTAAAAATACATTGTCACTAACTTTATTAGCTATAGTTGCTTTATTACAAAGTTTAGTTTCGAAAAGGAAAGAACATCAAAACAGCAAGATTTCAATAATGTATAAAAGAAGTTGTCTTTATTCCAATTTTTTTAATAAATTGAAATTGGCTGAGAGAGAAATGACACATTGCAACTACAATCGTGTAAATCCTAAATATTTAGTAAATATCATTTATATCTAAAAGCTCATAATTTTTTTTGCGGACTATGTTCGTTATTTATGCTTTTTGTATTTTACCGAAGTGACCAGGGAAATGTCACAATCCAAGAATATATTTAAAATATTTAAAACTATTTGCTTTTTTATTAAAAACAACTCTTAAATATTATCTTTGGAATTAATTTTAGTTGTCAAATAAAGTATTGACTGGGATACTTAGATTAATTTAATAATCAACCATACGTTTCTGTTTCTGATTTTCTATTTTTAATTATATATTAAGGCATGTATGTATATTTTAAAAAGTTTATCCCCGTAATTATAAAACGTAAATCTTTTAAATGGATTTTCACTTTGTGTAAAATGTCAAATGGCAGATTTCATTCGATTTCAAATCCAATAATTGTTGGCGGAGAAATGTAAGATATTCACGACAAATAAGTGAACAAATTTGCCCATTAATGTCTAGTTTTATTAGAGGAACGATGACTTTAAAATATATATTCAATGTGTGTTAAACACTTTTTATTTTTGAAAATTCCTAACTTAATTATTACTATTGGGATACTTTTAGACATTAGTATAAAGTTTTCAAAATAGGAAGAGACATTTGCTTTAAAATAAAACAGTTAGCAACCTACCAACTTAAATATATTATTTTGAGTAGATATATGAAGTAAACTATCAGACAGACTCTAACTTTCAAAATAGAAAACTTAAAGTTCATTGTGCTTAACTTACATAACTGATCGATTATATTATTATGTAATGCTAATTTAAAAATAGATATTTATTTCGAAGAAATGCTTCCAAAATATTTAAGTAATGGTTTACTTAAACAAAAAATGCGTTAGGATATTAGAAAATTAATAGAGGAATAATAATTTAATTACAAGAATAATCTTAATTCCAAATAATATTTTGGAGTTAAAAAGCAAAGAATATCAATATAAAAAAAACTCTTCAAAGTATGCTAATTCATTGTATTATGTAATGTGTCTTTCAGAGAGTTTAAATTACCCCCATTTAAAGTTAGTATTACTTTTATATATCTGAGGCTAATATAGAAAATGTTTATAGACTTTTTCTCGGCCAATTTTGCTGATGCTTTTTAAATGTTTATATGTTTACAGAGCTTTGACATTTATTTTTTGCCTTCTCTGACATTTATTTTTTGCCTTCTCTGATCATAGTTGCATTTTTTTGTGTTCAACTTTATTAAGGCGAATATTTTTTTTTTCGAAAGAATACTTTTTTTTTAGTTAGAATTCAGTACCTACCTAAAAGTGACTTTGAAAATGAAAAGAACAATGTCTTCAAATAATTACTTCATTGGAGCTATGAATTATATATGGAATAAATGTATATTCCACGTATGCGTTGTCGAATATTTCTGAATATCTTTTCTTTTCCAGTAATTTTGATAAATCACCAAAGTATTACTTAAATATTTTTATTGGTGTTGTTAATCAATTTGAGGTTATATTTTAATTATAGCTACAAATGCTACAAAACTTAAGACGCTTAATATATTTATAGAAGTTCGCAGAAAAAAATATTTTGAAACTTCCATAATCTCTAGATGATCAGTCACTTTTATCTTTTGGCAAGCAAACCATGCTATTATACGTAGCTCTATAGGGGCAATTATAACCTATAACCAGGAGCAACTATAAACCTTTGATAGAAATTATACCAATTCCAAAGAAGCGGAAAAGTAAAACAATTTCTTAGAATGAAAATAAGTTTTTGGATTATCTGGATCGTTCATTACTAATTGCTGCTTTGATAAAGAATATTGGCTACATTTTTTTTGGTATATATTAGTGATAAAAGGCGACATTTTTGTTTCAAATTATTAGTTTTTTGATCAAACTTTCTGTTTCCAAAAATATGAGACTATCTAATATAACCAAGATTAAAAGTGTCAATGACAAGTACAATATGTATATATATATATATATATATATGCGAATTAAACAGTAATATGATTACTTCACTGCAGTTCTTGCTTCAAATAAAATCTAATGAATCGAAATTGGAGTAAAAGTATTTTAGTGTTCTAGCATTTAAATATTCGTGTTTCGTAAAGTATAATTCTGCAAGAAGAAAATAATATTTAAATGCATTATAAAAGATATTTTTCGAAAACTATAAAAGTAACGAGCCAGGAAATGTGTTGCAATAAGTATCTTAAAGTTCCACATATTTAACCTTTTTCTGCAAAATATTAAGGCAGAAAGGACGAACGTGATGATGTGATATTGATGTTATAGAACACCGTTATGAGGAAATTGGAAGTTTGAAATATTTGGCCATCATTGCTAGACATTGAGAAGACCATTTGAAAAAGATTCTATCCTAGAAAATTGGCAATATGTAGACAGTTAAGTATGTCTCTCTGGACTTTTATTTCTTGTGAATAACATTCATATTTACGATTTCATATAAAAGGGCTTAGAGGTATTTCACTGAAATTATGAGTTATAAAAATGATTTAAAAAATCTCGATGCGTGAATGTTATATTAAATTAGTTTAACTTGCACAATTTTCAGAAATTATTTACATTTTTTTTAAATTGTTAAGGCTTACTTTTGTTTCAACGTTTATATTTATTTTAGCTTTACAGGGAAATTAATGCTTAAAATTGCTGGTGATTTTTTTTAACTTACAAGGGAGACACAATGGCATAAAAAAACAATACAGTGAAGACTTTTCAATGGTTCTTGAAAAAGAAACAATTTGTTATGAATACATTTGTAAAAGGCACGGAAATCAAGTTTAAATAAGTACGAGACGTAATAAAATGCATAATAAGTTTATAACAATGTTGGACTGCAAAAAAAATAAATATAACATAAAGCGCTTTAGTATTGTTATAATTTCTATTTAGTGGATTTTAGGAGTCTAAAGATTTAGTACTACAGAAAACCTTTTCTGCTAACATTTTATATTAACTTAGAAAATTCTACATTGTTGTTTTCTTGTATTCCAGTAAAAATATTCTTGATATTCTCAATTACATCTGTTTATTAAAGTATTTGCTAGGAATATTTGTATCATATGCACATTAAAACATATTTATAAAACATTATTATATGAACTATATATAAATAACGCGCCAGTCAAGGTAAAAGTATTGAAAGAGAGAAAATAGATTACTAAAACCAATATATTATTCCAATACTTTACAAAAACAGAAAAATGCATTATATTTTAAATTTAAGAAATATAAATTATACATATTAAATTTTCTTCACTCAAAAGGAACTTTAATTTAGTTTTACAAAAACAAAAATATTTTTCATATTCAATAACACAATTTTTCTCTTATCCCTTTCAGTGCGATAGATATTCTTGCATTAATTCAAAATTCCAATTTTTTTTTTCTTTAATCGAATATCAGTTTGTTACGATTTTTTTGGATTTGCTAAAAGCACTTCGCCGATTTTTCCATTATTTCTTCCTCTGATTGGAAAAGACGTCCTTTTAAAAAATTTTATTCTATCAAGAAAGAGAAAAAAGTTATCTAGAAACTAAAACCTGGGGAATAGGAAGATTGTGGAACAAAGTTAGAAGTACTTTATGTACCAAAAATTACTTCTTTTTGGGAACACGAATATCAGAAGGCATTATCTAGATAAAATATCTACTTTCCTTTCTGCCTCTTTCAAGGTGATTCATTTTTTTTTTTTCGTATATTTGACGGTCCTCTCAGAATTCCACTTTGGAATGTTACACCAATGGTAACAGTTTTTTTACGTTATTGCAGTGAACTAAACCTTGGAAAGAAAATTTTCTCTTTTCTTTGTTCCTCTTTATTTAAAATGTTTGCATTAGCATAAATTGTTGGAATATCTTATGGTCATTTTCAAGCTCTCTTTCAGGAAGCCATTTTGTTAGTGGATTTCTTTCCTTAAGGATATACATAAAGAGTATTTTTTAAAATATTACAATGGACAAAGTTGAGTGTAGAATTGCTTTTAATTATGGGCTAAGACAAGGGGAGCCAACATTTTTGGGAAGAGTGCCGCTTTCTGATAAAAAATAATTATGTGCCAGATCCAACAAAAAATATAAACTGGTGAAAAAATGTTACTTATGTGGTTATTATGGGATGTTTACGCAAATAGCACATTTTCGATGCAAATCTTAACGGAAATTTAAAAATAATATAACAAATAAGAGAAAACTACAAAAATAGTTTCAATCAGTTAAGAGTAAGTTATAAAATGAAAATGAGTAACTTGAAATCTATTTAAATCAAACTAACATTCAAACAGTCAGTACTTAAGGTGGCTTTTGAATTTGAAGTATTTTTTTACAAAGTCATCTATATAAGGACTAGCTCTGGAAGATTCTGACAAAATTAGGTTTTATGTGTATATAAGCTGGTTTTGAGCTATATTTTGAATTAATGGTCTTAATAGAAAACATTTATTCACAAACGTATGTGGACCCAAATTTTGAGGGGGTTTTGTTTAAAACAGCTGCATTTCAATTAAAAAATGTTACTTATTATTATCTTTACAATTTTTTAAAAAATAATTCAGCTAGTCTTCGCGTGCCACTATTACAATTTCACCGTGCCACAATGTGAGACGCGTGCAGCAGGTTGGCCACTCCTGGAATAAGAATTCCATTATTGAATGCTGCAGTTATAATAACAGAAACAATATCTTTGTGCTATAGGATTCCGTTAAGAGTAAAAGAAAAAAAAAACGTAATTGTTTTTCTTCTAAGTCATCGTTATTTAAAATGTCTGTTCTACAACAAATTCATTTCATAACTGCACAATCAGTTTTAAGAGAAATCTCTTAAGAAACTTTGTTTTTGATAGTGCCTTGTTAGTTCTATGAAAATAAATTAAAATTTATGACATGTGCAAATTTTGCTATGGTGTATCGCTGTAGTTATGCTGTAGAGCGTATTTCTAGTGGCGTACTCAGTAACGTAATTCAGAATTTCCTGGTACCATTTTGTCGACCATTAAGATAACTCTTTACTGAGTAAAAAGTTTCTCATCGCTTTTAAAATGCATAAGCATGTACAGAACATTCCAAATAAATCTCGTATTTTAAGAAGTGTTTTAAATTACACGAGTCCTATATATATAAGTGCTTTAAAATACATACAATTTTGTCCAGTTGTGATCAAGAATATTTTCTGTTGATTTAAGGAGACACAGTACAATTCAATTGACAAAAATCGGTAAAAAATCAAATCTAATTTTTCTAACCTAAATTATTCTTTATATACTTTTCTCTATAACCTCACAAAAGTTGAAAAATCTAAACTTAAAAAACGCAGAATTATGATAACTTTTACATTTATTTTTATTCACATCCCTATGGCAATTCAAAACTTTAAACTTACTTATCTCAGAAAGGTAAAATAACTAGTTTGTCTTCATTTAAAAGGCTAAGGCTTTTTTTCTATTGTGCCTAATGCTTTGAATTTTTTTTACCTATTTTTAGTAGTACATGTAACAAAAGTTGGTATGCATTTTTGAATTAAAACAATACTTTTTAAAAATAATTGATGTTAGAATTTGCAAATTTTTTAAGGAATTTTCAATAAGCATTCATAAAAAGTCCTATACCAACCTACCTAAAGTGATCACAAAACTTATACCTACTTTTGTTACACATAGCTGGATGTACTTGTAAATCAAATTTCATGTGTGAACGTAAATTTTTGTAGGAGGAGCAATTTAAAATCACTTCCCAAATATTAAGTTTTTTCCTTAAAAAATTAAATGGCTAACTTTTTATGAAATTTTGAGCACAAAATCTGTTTTACATAGTATACACACATAGGAAGCAATCAAAAAAATTTTGAAATCCGTAAACTAAAAATTTTTGCTTAAATCGTACCATGTCCCTTTAAAATCAACACACATATTGATATAATGAACAAAAAAAATGAAACTTTTGATTCTGTTATTTTCCACTATTAAATCTGTCTCGTGTAATGCAAATCAAACAATAGACAGTTTTCCATGATAATAAAAGTATTTATTTTCTTTCTTTAAAAAAAACCCGATCATATATTACCATTTGCTTAGTACAGCAAATATGAAGCAAATTTGTAAAAACATATGTCCAAAAATTAAATATACTTGCTCAACAGCAGTGATAGTAAAAAGCATTATCTATGATAATCGTTCTTTCATTTTAAAAAAATAAAAAATAAAAACTATATGGGAATAGAATTAAATTATTCTCATGTTAATTTAAAAATAAAATGAAAATCACTGTTTATTTTTGCAATTTAAAATATATTTAAAATTGCAAAATTATTTAAAAAAAAATGAGTATTCTTTTAACAAAGTTAATTTTTTAAGTGTTTTACTTCAATCATTTCTACAAGAAGAGAGATTCATTGTTTTACTTATTTTTCATTGACGCTTCTTTGCATTAAACCTTTTTTGTACGTGAAATACAATTGTAACGTTTTTAAAACCTTTCATATTTAAATAGGAACATTGTTAAACCATAATTTTTGTAAAATATGTTTTTAGTGATCTTGTCGCTAGAGTAATTCTTAAAATTATCTTTTAAACTTAAAAATTTTGCATAAAGTTCAATTTTCTCATGTTAGTATAAATAGCATTTTGCATGCAAATTATTTTGAAATGTCTGCCTCAAGAAAAGTGTCTACCTCATTAAAAGTTTTACAGGAGTGATTTGTTATATAATGTTAGGTAAATTGATTATACAAAAGGATAACGCATTTATGAACAAAACTAGGGAAAACACTTGTTTTAAAAAACCTTGAACTATGACACTTTAAATCGTGATTTTCATTCCTGATTAAAAGTGGTTGAATCTCCAATCGTTTTCCTTTTAGAACAATGCATTGCCAATGTTTAACAATTTTAGTTTTTAATATTGTTTCCTTTATAAAATTAATAAAATTTAAAAGTAGCTGTATTTTATAGTTAAAAAACAAAATGATTCTAAATTTTTCCAACCATATGAAAAAAAATATATTATACATAAAAATATATGTTTTTGTTAAAAATATGAGCGTATAAGAAATATTTAATGTGATAGAAATATTTTTCTATTCAGTATATAGTTTAATTAAATGTTTTAATAGGGTCTTTTGTCAGTTTTTAATAGTTCCAGTGCAATAAACTTTAAGAATAGATTATGCTTATTATATATATAATGATTATATTTTTGTATTAAAAATAGTTTCCTCTTATTCTCAAACGCGTGTTCTAAGTAGCAAAATGGCGGATTTAACGAAGCAACATTGATTACACTTTAAAAGTCTCTTTTTTATTTGTTTTTAATGAACCGTAACGTAAAAATGTTCACATTTCATTTTCATGGTTTTATGTCAAATATTTTTTTTTTAAATTTGCATAACATCTATAAAATTTTGCTGTCACATTTTAAAATGTTATTTTTCGTAAAAGAATCTACTAAAATTGAATCAGTTTGTTTAAATTTAACAGAGTACTTAAATCTCATTAAAAGTGATTCCTCAATATAAAAGTCGTCGTGTGAAAGTAAATAAGTACTTAACATAACGAAAATTAATTTAAAAAACGATTACTTTCTTTTAATATTAGTTTGAAAATTATATTTATTTTGCATATTGTGTGTTTAATGTATAACAAAATATGATATGTAATTCAAATTTATTTGATTCTGTGTAGTTATTTATAGTGTTATTGATTTTATCTTAATTATGTGTCTGTGCTCATAAGTTGACTTAAAACTCAATTTTAAATACTCGTTTTATTAAATCATAGTACATAATTTGTCGGTTATACTTACAATCATCCTTCTTTTTTCAAATCATTTCATAGAATAATATAAAGATAAAAAATTTACTTTATATAAGAATGAGCATACAATTAGATTTATTCAAACTAATTTTGTATCAAATTTTCAGCTCCTAAAATATTTTTACCTAAATTAACTATTCAGATATCAATAAAATGAGAAATACTTAAAATCATTAAATAATCAGAGAGTAGTTTCTCGGCACATAATACTGTAAAAAAAAAGAGACACTAAATCGTACATATGATTCAACTTCCGGAATTCAATCTTACATAAAATCAAATGCAAAATTTCGGAAACAAATCTAGCTAAAAGCCCTATTATTTGCGGAAGATGTAAAAACATTTATTACAAAACCCGAACTTTGTTTAGCTCACCTTGTTAGTGCATAAAATAGTGCGCACGAATAGAAACTAAGTTACGGAGAAGAGCCAGTATTTTACCGGACAATGTTTTCTCCGTCCTAGCGAGGAGTTTTGTCCGGACTTCGGATGCTTTGAAGTTCGATCGTACTAGGGGAAATGGGACGGCATAAAACCGGGAGAAAGGAGCAATTCGCCGTTTTTGCAAGAACATGAAAAGGGATATGATATTTTTCCAGATTCTGCTGGATTTTTCGTTATCTCATGACAGTTTTTCTGCGGTGTAAACTTTATATCCTTTTCCGGTAGACCTATAATAAAAATGGATTTAAATATTTATTGTTATAATGTAATTGGATTGATTGTGAGCTAGTTCAGTGTATGTGCTACACTAAAAGAAAAGTAGCTAAACTATATTAAAAGTACTTATAAGTGCGTCTTCTTTGTTTAGTATTTTTTCATATTAAATAAGTAATCAGATAAGTATGAGAATATGAAAGGCTAGCGAAAATTTGAAAGTTCCTGATTCTAAATTTCAACGGATTTTAAATATCAGATATGCAATTTTTTTTAAATTTTAAGTAATTAATGCTTAAAGAAAGATTATTATAAGTGTATACAAAATTTATAAATACTTTTTCAAAAGCATTTTTTTTCGTATCACATAATTTTGTTCTCTATATCATATTATATAGCAATAGGATTAACCCCTTTACTGGTTTACCCGCACATTATACGGAGTACCGAAAGCTGACCACATCCGGTTTGTCCGCATGCTTTGCAGGCATTGATATTTTCTATCTGTTTTGGTTTGCACATATTTTTAATTCTTATAGTGAGATAATTAGTGCTAGTGTTTTTAACAGATGTATTTTGTCCATGGTACTGAAATACTCCTCAACTGGGATTTTCTTTGTGGTGAAGTGCGGGAATTTTTCAATAAAGACAGGAATTTAGATTCTTGAAAATATTCGAAAAAGAACTGGGATTGACAAAGCAATGTGTAATTTGTTGCTTGAGAAGAAATGAAAATGGAAATATAATCCAAAAACGCCGATATTATCTCTGACCTCATTGTAATTTAAGACTTATTATTACACCCTGCTTCAAATTGTGTGTGCATATATATGCCTATCATATATGCACAAACACATATAAATATCTCAACTCTGTTTGAAAAAAAATGTACGAACATGAAATTCTTTTGTAAGTATGAAGAAATTCTTTTAAGATATATATGAAATATTCTTCATAGCATTCAGAGTGTACTTATAGAAAGCAAACATTTAAGGTTTTTCGTGTTCCCCTATTATAAAATAAAAGATAATCTGTAAAATTGAGAATTAAAATATAAAATTCTTCGAATTTCTCATTTTGTTAAGTATTATTTATATACAATAAAAAATAAGCCTTTTCTTGGAACATTTTGAGCAAAGAAACTGACCTTTTAAAGGGTTAAGTGAATTATTAACGTCGCACTTATAAGTATCGTATAAGGGCTATTGCCACATAATATTTCGAGAAAATATACGAATAAAAATATAATTTTCTTAGAATATGTTTTTGATATTCTAAAACTGTGACTGTTTTTTATAAATCTAATATTTTTCGAAATTATCACTTTTTCCATATTAATTATCTGAATATATATGTAATTTTTGTTAGTTTCAGAAGACATAATATTAGTTTTCAATTTTTATTATTGTCTTACTAAATGAATATGTATGTTTAGAAACGTGTGTAATTTACAACGTTTTGAAAATTAAAATAAACAGAGTTAATATTTATAACAAGATTTCGCAATGCATAAATAATTTTTTATATCCCTTTTCTCTTGTGTGTCAATCGGATTGCAATTATATAAATGTTGTGATATCAATGATGTATTACAAAATTAGTGGCCCATTTTTGGCACCTGAATTTCTAGTTTTTAAGCATTGAATTGGACTGAATGCGACATCATTCTTTAATAGACAAATTGCTTTCAAACTAGAGTTTCCGAAAGTGGCAACTAAACTTTTTATTTAATGTCGTCCCCAACAAACTTTTCGGTACAAGTATTTTTATTGTAGTATATTGTTCACACTGTAAAAGTTTTGACTCTGCTACTCACAGATGACATAAAATTAATGTATTTACGTTATGTTTATGCTATAGTCTGTATGGATAATATATTTACGATTATATATTTTAATGAAACCTATTATACTAAAAAAAATGATTTTTCTTCAAGATATTTTAAACGTTCTCATGCGCTGAAACTCATAACTGAGACGCATATTTTGGTATCTTAAATATTTTTAAATATTTAAGTGTTTAAAAGCAAAAATACCAGAAATTCGAGATTTCTTATATTTTCTTCTTTATAATGTTTATGTCTCCTAAATAAAATATATTTACATTTAAATAACATTTCATAAAAGGAATTCTTTCTTCTGATATTCTTGGAATTTTGCGGGATTTGTCTAACAAAGGTTTTACTGACAACCCATCAAATTGTTTTTCATATTAATCTTTTTGAAATTTGAAACGTCTTTAGTGACTTTTTTCACTTAACGGCATTGGGTTTCCTTTGAATTAACTTACAAAAGAGGAATAAATGTCGACTTTAATAACATACAGGAATATTAATAGTGAATTTGTGTTGATTTATTGATTACCATATTATTATCTACTCTTAAAACAAAGAATCAATGTATGTTTTGTAATCTTTAAAATATCTAGTAATATCTTATATTTCGAGACATAATATATTCTTACTTCGTATGTAATAAAAGATATTCGAACTTTTCCACACTGAAGCTGAAATTTACATATTCAATAATTGTCAATATTTTGGTAAATAATTGAAAAAAAATGGTATGTATTCTATAAATTGTAGAATAATTTACATTGGTGGTGGTTTATTAAACTCAAGTCATATGTTAATTGTAAAATACAAGTTGACTTTTAAGAATAGCTGTAAATGGAATATTTTAGAAAAAAAATGTTAAATTTCAGACGATTTTTTGCTTTTGTTTCGTAGAAATTATTTTTAAGTCACGTGGCAAATTACCATTTATTCACAATAGTATTTTATATTTATGTTTTAAAAATCCAGAAAATATTTTCAGTTCACGAAACTGTGTCTCTGAAGTACTCTAACCTTGGAATTTTCTCTATACTTTTAGAGGCAGACAATATAATTGGTGTTGACTAAAGCTTACATAACCATCAATATTAAACATTTTAAATATTCCGCAATGTATTGATATTTGGAAACAGTTCAAACATACATAAATAAAAATCGTTCAAATGATTGTGAAAAATAGTGATTTTCATAAGAGACAGTACATTCATATTCCTCATATAGTCTCTATTTTTAATTTCACCCCATGCAGCTAAATCAACAGTTCCAACAAAAATAATCGTGACGGACAAAATATATTTTTCAGATGTTCTAAAATAAATTTATAAATCACGTTAACTTTTAAAAATAGGTTGTACTATTTGTGTATATCCCGTGTCAACGTTACTTTACGTATTTTTGTTTTGTTTTTTGGTTTCCAATTTAAAATATTTGACCAAGCTGCTTCTAAGTCACGATTCGTTATTATAAGTGATATTATTAGTTCAATTTAATTTTGTATGCAGTGCTCTTCTTTCTAATTAGAATAAAATTATATTTTTTTCATCTAGCTTAAATTTAATAAAGTTGTAAGATTTTGTAACTCAAAATATGTACATAATAAGTCTAAGAATTAGATTGGAATATTAGTTTTGCCTTTGTTGTTTAATTTATTTCATTAATCTTAGTATCATTTAAAAAAACTATTCTAAATTCGTGTTCTTGATATTTTAATGATGAAATAAATATTTTGAATTCATAGTTTAAAGATCGTTTGGGTATTGTTTATATTGTTTTGGGGTATATTTTCAATTTTTATCTTGGAAGTTTAGAAAATTGTTTAAGAATTTTATTCTAAATGTATTTATTGTGATTTGGGGTTAAGTTTAATATTTGGATTTAGCTTTATCTCAATAGAAATCTGTTAAATATATAGTAACCATATTTTTTGAAATTTTATAAATTTTTAATCATATAAATTTTTATTATAAGGTAGAAAATAATTGAATTGCAACAATATTTTCGTAAATAAGAAAGCTGTAATTTTTGATAAACAAATTTCTAATTCGGGAAATTGAGACAGCGTATTCTTATTTTAATGTTAAATGGGATTGGTGATATATAAAAATAATCTCATAAAAATCTTTTATATGAATTCATCATATCGATTAATTTTAACGCCTTCTATGGAACAGTTTGAGATTAATCGCTACGTATTATGTATTGTGCAATTAATTTCATTTGCATAGTTAAGAAGCAGAAGATTTTAAAATAATAAGTATTATTTTATGTTTAACACAATCATTCATATTTTAATCAATTTTTAGAAAAATAAACCTAAAATAAATTATTTTTAAAATTTTAACCTTGACTAACATTATACAAGTGAGCATCAGAAGGCATTTTATGGAATATATTTACGTTATAAGGTTTTTATTGCAGTGAGTTCTAAGAAGAATTGTTATAATTTTTTCCTCGTCAAATTAACAACATAAAATATATTAACAGCATTTTTTTTTCATGTGATAACTTTTGCATTGCGTAGATAGTAATAATTATTCACAGAATTTTCGAACATGCATTTTGTTCCAATAAAAATAATTAAATGAATCAATCAACTAATCTGTCAGCATCGACTGATAAATGATCATTAATTAAATGGTAAATATTGTAAAAAAGTTCTCTTCCTAAAAAAATTTGAATATTCTTCTTAAATTTATTTAAGTTAAGTAATATATATTTTTAATAAATTTTCTATGCGTCTTTGAGCAAGAATTTATCATTATTATTAATTTGACAAATTTTGCTGATTATCATTCCAATTTACAATATTTAATTTGGAATACATTGAACATTTTTAGAATTTTTATTCTTTAGAACTTTTTAAATGCAAATTAAAGAAAAATGCGTCACTATCATGGGCCACAAATTTAAAAACAATATTAATTATTCTAAACTTTGAACTGTACAATTTTTTATAAAAATACTGCCAGGAAGCAATAATTGTTCTTTCTTTTGAGATGAAGTCAGTGTACATAGTTCGAAAAATTAACCCAACAAAAATTGATTTGTTTAATTGCTAATTTCGAATTATACAAATGCATTTACTCAAAGCAAATGGTGAAAAAATCGTCTGAAATTTTTTTTTTACCAGCTCAAGGTATCCGATTGTGATTTTTGCCAAAAATTGACAAATTGTTTTCATTATTTTTTTTAAAATCCCTCTTATTAGCTTTATAAAAAGTACCATGTTTATTATTTTTCATTCTCTATAACAAAAGCTGCAAGTGTTTTAGTGAAATCAGATGTCACTACTTTAAGCAAGATGTCACACATTAAAATACGTTTTACTCGAAATGTGTGTTTTTTTTAAATGTTCAAACAGGGACAGCGATTGTTCCAAAAGTTTCGAGAGTCATTAACTTAAATTTTTTGCGTATGTTCTGTATAATAGTAAGAGTTTTTCAACCTTCAGATTTATGAATTACTATTTTATTACAAAAATTACGGTCCTCTATGTGATTATAAGCAATGTGTTTTTAAGCAATGTCATATAATAACTAAGATAAAGTGCTCTAGTTTTTTTAAAAATTAAAATCTCTATTCTCCTGAATGTCATTTTAAAAATGAATGATACACATCAAACTTGAAAAATTGATCATTTTTTCATAAACTTTTTGTGCAAAATGGACCTCGTTTATGTACTTTTTTGTAAGTTTTTACCTATTTTTTCCATTTTAGTAATAACAATTTCTTTATCTTTTCTTAAATTTAGCATTTTTTTTTAAAAATGTTCTAAATAAATCTTAAAACCACAAAAAATCTCTATATCTCTATTTTTTAAGACAAAGTTGTCGCAAGTAGTCGGATACCTTAATGGATTTTTTCTGTGAAAAAAACCGAGATCTGACGAAGTTTAAAATTAAAAAATGGCAATTAATGTGTATGCAAATGTATTAGGTAACCAAATATGCTCTAAAAATCAACGAGATAAAAATAAGGAAGAGTTCTTTCCATTTCCAACGTCCTTGACACAGTGCCATATTTCAACGGAAGGAAATTATGTTACGTCTGGTTGGTTTCAATGAAATAATCGAATTTCCTATTCTTCATGTGTGTTTCATCTTTATTCTGTATACATTATCGTTCACTTTTGTGTCACATGTTTATTTTTAGAATGTAATATTTGTGTAAATCGAATATAATATGACAAATTTCGTGAATGCCCTTGAACTCCTTTGATAAATAGAAAAATAATAGATTATAAAAAATATAAGTCATTAAGTATTGATTCTAAATTTGAAATGGATCGTTTGTTTGATTTTTTTAGAAACGTAATAAAATTCTAGCAAAACTGTTAATGCATATGTATAGCAATTATTAAAAATGTTTTATTTCTTGGTGTGTTTTAATTCCTTGTGAAACTTTTCGGCATAAAAATTCGGAGAATAAAAGCAAATATATATATATCAAAGTTTTAATCTATATAAGTTAAAAAAAATAGTGGAGGTTTTATTCAATACATTTATTGTGCTAATTTTGTGTCATATATAGCGGCAAGTATATTTAATTTTAATAACACAAATGTACCCTAGCACACTTTCTGCATTATGTTTAAAATCCAGAGCGAGATTGCTTGTTGAAATTCTCATCAAATCTTCAAGTTTAGACAGCCAACTTTCATCTGTATGTACTTTTGTTAATCTTCTTGCAAGAAAAACTTTGTTCACAACTATATGTTGACAGAAATATAGATAACTATTAGGTTTTCTGATTGTCTTAACTAGCCTTAAAACACTCTTTGGCAACTACTTTTCCCCACCCCTGTTTTGTGCAATATAATAAATTCGCTTACGTTTATAGTTTAGTATGCATAATGACTAAAACTTTTTATATTAACGAATGATAAATTGTTCAAAATTTTACACCAGAAGTTTTAAGAAATTTTTACTTGCTTGAAATTGTTCATTTTATTCCAGAGTTATTTGATTGACGTATAAACTTGGATAACAGTTAGGTTTACAATTGTTTTGTCCATACGTTTATTTTTATATTAGTTATATAAATATCGCTCGTTTGATTATACTTATAACTAATAAACTTCCGTTTGATTATACTTATAACTAATAAACTTCAGAGCAAAATTCAGATATGTTATATTTAAGAGGAGAAAAAATTTTTGTAATTGTTAAGAATAAATACAATAAATATTATGAACAATCTATGATTATACTGTTAAAAGATTTCAGTAAAATAATTAGATTTGAAATTATTAGTTCTTTGTATTGAAAAAATTCTTGTTGCTAACATTTTTAAAGGTTAAAACTTTTTGTTTCGTTATATAATCCATCTCATGAGTAAAAACATGTATTTCTGAATATGGTAAATTATTTTAGAAATTAACCTTTTTGAAACTACTTCTGTTAACTTTTACCAAATGCTTTGACGAAAAGTTACTCAGTATTTAATTTGCAATTATGCATATATAGCTTGCTTTTTTTTCTTTAAGACCAATGTATATAATTCACGTCTGAATATTAATATGATTAAACGTAATATGTATTTTCTAGTTAAACAATAGTATGCAAAAAAAAGAGAATTTTTCACAAATATTATTAAAAAGTTTTATAAATAATTTCAATATATTATGTAGCCAATAAATTTTGAAATATAGAAGATTTAATACCACCGTTGTATCTGTTGCTTAGAAGATACTTTGCCTTTATGTACAATTATGAATGCATTAAAAAAAATGTTATGCTACCTTTACCAATATTTATTATATTAATAAAATTAGATATTATATCAAATAAACCAGATACTTAGGAGTATTTATTCAATATTACGTTACAAAATTGCTAAAATATTGGAATTCTAAAAAGTACACAATTTTTTTTATTAAATTTTCCCATTGAAGTAATTAAATTTGTGATCAAATGTTCTTTGTATTAAAGTGAAATAAATATCGTTTGCTATTTTTTCGGAAAATAAAAATCATTATTTTTAATTTATAATAACATCTCTAACATGTGAACTTTAACCTTTCGTTTGTTTTAAAAATGTTTTATAAGTTCTGAAGCTCTATGGATTTTATTGAAACTGAACCATATCATATTTCTCACAAGTTTTTCTTTGAAATAAAGCTACAAACTTTTTTCGAAATTTTAAGGGCCAGACGATATATTTCAGTGAAATAAACAATTTAGAAACAAATTGATACTTTCAAGTCATTGTCCTCAAAATATTATTCTCCGCTAAAATAAAGATATATCTTACAGTATTGCTTCTTCAATTTCGAAAGAAATCGTTCGAACTGAATTTAATTTTTTTAAAAAATAAAACAAAACGATAAAAAAAATACTTAAAAGTTTATTTGGTACGTAAAAAAAATAAAAATATTTCGTTTTCTAGAAACTCGGAAATAGAACACAAATATAAATGTATCACATTGCATGTTCATCCAATACTAATTTAATCATTTAAAATATTTTCCTTTAGTAATCATTAAAAATATGCGACTCACAGATTCGTTAAAATATGAATTACTTTTAATTTATAAATAGATTCTTCTACTTTAAAATGGCTTTTAGAATAAAGAAATAGAAAGTTTTTTTGCCGCGTGAAGAGAATTCCAGGAAATAATTGTTTCGAATTTAAATCAATGTCATTACTCTACTGAAGTTCTTTTGGTTTCTTTTTGGTTTAAAACTGTATCGGTTCATTTTATATGGATAATTAGAGTCAAAGGCTGGAATTTGATAAGAATTTCTGAATAATTCATATGTATTCCATAAATATTTCATTTTTGGAAATTAAAAATATTTCTGATTATTAATGCGTTTACATAATGGATTCATAATATATATTCAAAATATTTGGAAATTTACGTAATAAAATGAATAACTTTGTTAAATTCAGATACATTGTTCGGTACAAATATATCAGTTAGTTTTGAGAGATATTATTATGGGGTTTATTGTGTTTCATTTATGAAATTGTATCACTAGGGTTTATATTAATTATTTATTGTGTTTTGAGTAATAAACACCAATGAAAAATATATCTTTTAACAAGGCAATTATTTAAAAATTTAATTTACGAATACATTGTAGAAAATGGCGAATAAGCATATATGACTTTTAATGAAGTATTAATTTGGTGCAAGTGAAATGTCGAATTTTCCTTACATGTGAGCATGTGTATCCTTATTTTGCTATGCTTTTGTTTTTGGCATAACCTCGTTTATTATAGTATTACTCATTTCCAGAATAAAATGTCAACACAGATTTTCTCAAGTGTTCTATTCTGTTACTTCTTTCGAATTTCATAAGGATACGAATTCAACCAATGTTCATGTAATATTTTTATATGCGTATGAACTTGGTAATAAAGCAGCAAAAGCTGTATACAACATAAACCAGGCATTTGGGGGAGAATACTGAGAGATTATAAAGACGGACAAAAAGAACCGGATTTATTGAGAGCGGATAAAATATATTATGGCATACAGCTTTCCAATAAATTGGAAAAACATTTTCTTAAAATAGATACCAATTCCGAAAGGAGTATGAAATTTCAAAAAAAAAAAATGCATTCGGTCATGCATATCTGCATATTTACAAGCAACTGACCAACAGAACTTCTTGCAAAAACTTATCTCTTACATTATGTTGCCAAAAAATAAATCCATTGAAATTGTATCTTCTATTGACGAAATTGATTATGATCTTATTCACCACAAGAGGATGAGCGCTTTGGATTACGATGCGTCGCAGTGAATTATGTATATGCAATTTGAAAACTTCTCCATGTATACAATGAGAAAGTAATGTTTCCATGTGGAATTTAATTACTTATTTTATCATGGAAAAATACAGTCGAACCTTTATATTACGAAATTTTCTATATAGCGATCTTTTTCCTGAAACCTTGAACATTTCACAATTTTCTTCGTAAAATAACCTCTCTCTAGCGAAGTGCATTTCCTATATAACGAACCTTTTCTTTTGTGCTTCAATTTTTGTTCTCCCTTTTTTTTTTTAAAAGTATTTCTGAAAAAATTTCAAGTTATTCTCTCTTTAACACATTTTATGGTGGTCATAAATTTTGAACTGGTTTTATTAGATTCTAACTCGCCAAGAGCAACAGCGTTCTGGACGTTTCATCTAAGAAATGCAGCCTTTAACCCCCATTGCCCAGTTTAGTAGAAACATCTTCGATATCCTCTTCATCCTTAGTGGAGTCCCGTGTCCCCGTGTTCTAATTATAAAATAATGTATGTTTAATATTACTTGTATGCTTTAAGTTATAAAATGTCCTTAAAATTCATTAATTTTAGTATAAAATTATTTTCTTAATATTGAAAACACAGTGAATTCTTCGACATTCTTTTTTCTTGCTTTCCTTGCAGTTTTCATTTCTTTCTTTCATTTTTGATGGGTAAGGTATTTAAAATAAACATATATTAATTTTAAAAAAAGGAGTGAAGAGTTACTTTTTTAATATATAGTGTTTATGAATTTAAAATTTATTTTATGTGGTTTATATAAAATATTTTAAAAGATGAACCTCTATATAACGAAGCTTCCATATAACGAACTTTTTTCCGGGATTTAGCGACTTCGTTATATAGAGCTCCGACTGTACTTTCTCATAAATTTCGTAAATAATTGGCGTATTTACTTTTTTTCTGTGGTCCCTTTCCACCGCATGAAAAAAAAATTTTGTGGTAAATCGACGAAATTGTTATATGTAAAATTTTATGAAATATTTTCGAATATTTTTGTACGATTTATTTTTATGCGGTACCTATCTACAGTACAAAAACAGGTTTTTACTGTACATTGATGATGCGCATGAAAAATTGAATATTATGTCCATCATTTTTTAATCGACATCGCCCAATATCTCTCCACGACAACAATCGGTCGCATACGTCGTACAAAACAACAACGAAATGATATAATTAAAATGGGAAATTTTGCTGCATCCAGTTCATTCACAAGATCTTTCTTCAACTAAAGTTAAATTCTTTGAACGTTTATTACAGTTTTTACGGGCTAAACAACATGGAAATGAAGACAGTGTGAAAAATTCAATATCAGAGTTTATTGATTCTAAAGATCAGCATCTCTTTAGGACAGGCATCTAGGCATGGAAATCTCTTTAGGAAAGAAAGGTATATTGAAGCAAATGAAATTGATTTTGATTTTTTAAACAGCTTTTGAAAAATGATATCCAGTTTTATACACTCTCTTAAAAATCCGATAGTTCATATGCACTAACCCAGTGCTTCTCAAACTTTCAATATTTGCGACCCAAACCCAATATTCAATCATAATTTTCCTCGCGCCCCATTCCATACAATAACAATTTATTGAATACAATAATGCTATACTTTGATGCTAAAGCAACAATACGACTTTAGGCATACGACTAGGTTCGGAGATAAATTTTTCAAAAATTGATTTTCTGAATAGTTTTATTATTAAAAAAAACATAAATAGGCTTAAAAAGTCATAACTATTAAATAACTAATATGTATCGCCCTTTTTTTTTTTTGAAAAAAAAATTATTTTTAGGAAAATTTAGCAAAATATTTAAGTTAAGAAAAACGTGATAAATAAAAATAAATTGTACATTATGCAATTTTAACGTCATTGATATACTTCTTGATCCCTCTAAAGTGTCACAAACAACAGGATAAAAAATAGTTTAAGAAATTAATATTTTATTAGCATTTAAATTTGATGGTCATGATTTTTCGTCAAAATTACTGCATGTTCTTAGCTAAAAATGGCTGTAAAATGCGATTAAATGTAGCTGTCTTAAAACATGAGGTTCGTTACACTCTGAAGGTCCCATAACATATATTTTATAGATTTCATTGCTTTTGATTGGATTATTTAGAAGATATCCAGTTTTTCAAGCACAGATTATCATGAAAAGTTTATTCTTCAAAAAACGAATTAAAAAAAATTTATTAGATAAAGTAAATGCTATAAAAAGAACTTAAAAAGAACTCTCTAGTTTTATGTATTAGTCCTTCTTCCTCAATAATTAATGTATTGTTTGCCTAATGACCCAAACAACACCAAACATCAAACACCTAAAACGCACTTTTTCAACCTAGTCGGATACCTTAAACATCTTAAGTATCATCCGCCGAATATAAACGTCTCGCTCAGCTTGATCTTTTCTGTGCATTGCTATCCATAAAATTATTCAGGTTTTGGAATGCAATAAAATAACCTTGACAGAGTGCTTGAAAAGGATGTACTTATTTCAGAGGATTTGCTTATTTATTCCTTTTCTTCCTCCCCCTCCCCAATACATCACATACGCTCGCCTACGTGGAAAACGGTAGCATTACGGAGCGAATCGCATAACTCTTAATCGACAGTTAAGGGAATAATTATAAACCATACAAATGATCAAAATAAGTATTAATTTTTGAATATAATTTTATATATGGTAAGACCATAAGGTCACTGTTAATTATTATTGCCCCTCCTCGTAGAATTATCATGCCCCCCAAGGGGGGAGCACCCGATAGTTTGAGAAACACTGCACTAACTTAATACAGGGATCGGGAAACTGCTACTGGCAACCTCTATGCGGCTTTTTAGAATAGAAGGCTGCCGTTCTTCAGACTTATAGCTATATGAAATTATTAAAGAAAATGACAACCAAAAATAGTTATATTTTCTCTTTCACCATAATTATCTATAGAAGAGATTTATCACATTTGTGTCTAAAATTTTACATTTGACTGATTGGAGATTTTTGTATTAAATTGTTCTTCTCTAACAAAGTGTATTGAGAAACGGTAAAAATATTAAAATTAGTTCTGAGGAAGTAAGTATAATTTATTGGTAAAAATGACGTCATGGAAAGACTCTTCAATATGATTTCCAGCAACGTTTGCTCATATGCATACATGAGCAAGAGGTACATATAAACTCCAAACGGATGTGACAAAAACACATTGTGAATTGTGTGGCATGTTAAGGGTTAGTAAAAAGAGAATCGAAAATACTTTATAGGCAGGAATAATTAAAATAATTTTTAATTAATAGTGTAAACAGAAAATTTTAGAATCAAGCTCTAACGGTATTATCCGTAAGAACATCTTTTCATGGCGCTTAGAATCTTTATTCCTACATAATGATCTTTCGATAATGGTTGTTTTTTCACACATTGAGATTCATAAATAAAAATATCTTCAAAAGTTCTTAGTTTTGGAATGAATGGAAAATGTTTCTTTGTGCAAAGGTTTATTTAAGTATTATAAACGAAAATGTTATTTGGAGTGCAACAGACTTGATCACAATTGCTACCGGAGGTTCTCCTTCCTGTCTTGCGCATGCGTATGTGGTTCTTTTATACCTTAATTATCTGTTTTCCCTTACAACAGTGCTTCTCAAACTATAGGGCGTGTCCCCCTCCTTCTAGGAAGGCGTTATAACACTAGGAGGAGGGTGCGAGCATATTGAAAAGTCGAAAAAAAAAATTTATTTCAAAAAATATTATTGAAAGCAATATATATATATATATAATATGTAAGGATAATTAAATTAGATTGAAAATTAAATTCCCTTTCTGGCACTTAATTTTTATTTTTTCATTACCTCTTCAAGTATCACATTAATCACCCAATTATTTCTCCGAAACTGATGATCTTACCAATAAACATCTCTGATCCCAGATCGTTATATTTAATAGCCCTATATGTCGGCACACTCATAAAATGCGCGATACTTATCACATCTGTGTTTTAAGTGGTAACCCGTTTAGTTTTTGACGGTGGAGTGCTTTTTTCTCTCTTCTTTTAGCGTCAGAAGATGCCTAAATTTCATCAAATAAATATCCTTTTTAAAATTAAGTCGGATTCTGGCTCCAAAACATGTCATATACATTCTTACATAATAAAAATTTTAAAATAAAAAACATTTACATTCATGTAATACACCTATAAATGCATCAGTTTTGCACAATGTATTTTATTCTTAATTTAACAATACTAAATTAAGAACAAGTTTAATAATTACCAGAGACACCACGGGTTTGTCATATATAACATTATATGCACAAATCAGCACTAATCTTCAGCACCACACATTTGTATGGTTTATAATTAATCCTTTAACTGCCGATTAAAAGTAACGCGATTCGCTCCCCAATGCCACCGTTTCGACGTATGCACGCGCATGCGATGTTTTGGGGTGGTAGAAAGGGAATAAATAAGAAAATCCTCTGAAATAAGTAAATCCTTCGCAAACGCTGTCAAGGTTATTTTATTGCATTCCAAAGCCTTCGGAATAATTTTATGGAAAAAAGTGAACAGAAAAGATCGCGTTTTTGAAAGACGAATGTATACGTGTTGGGGCAATTCACGCACTTGTTGAGTGAGACGTTTATATACGCCGTCGGCGCTCAAAATGTTAGTTATCCTGTAGCTTTAGCGTCAAAGTATCGTATTATCGAATTCGATATATTGTATGGAGGGAGGGAGGGGGCGGGCGATGGAAATTATATGATTAAATATTGGGTCGCAAGTACTGACAGTTTGAGAACTACTGCTTTACAGCTTGACTCTTATCTTCAAAAGTTTGCCGTCCACTGACCTAATGCATTTCAGAATTTAAAGACATCTTGCTAAATGTTTATTTATCAATATAAGAAGTTGAAAAAAATATATTGAATAAATTTGAACAAGATACAATATCGACTTTCTGCCAGTATCATTAATATATATTTTGAACTTTTTTTTTAATGTGTAAAACTCTTGAAAAAATGTACAATGACTATATAATTTTAATCTTATTCAAGGAAGTCGTGCTATAAAGCTGTATCAAAAGTTGGAGAATTTTATTTTTAAACAAAAATATTCTTTATATTAACCTAATATTGCAAAATTAAAAGAAATAATAATTTGGAGTTGTAACCACCCTTTGATTATACTCCTCCCATATTAACTACAAAACGACTTTCACGCCCTCTAGCGTCAGAGAAAGCTTCAGAACTGTAAGGACGTTTGAGCATGTGTGCTCCTATCCTTTTAATTCTATTATAAATGTTAATCCTGTACTTAAGTTTGTGATTGTTTGTTTTGTTTAATAAACGTGTTTTTTAACTGACTGGTGGACTTAATTAAGAACCCCTTACCCGCGTGTCCCTTTATTACATTGGGTCACCCCTTATAGAGTTTTATTCTAAAATTAACTTATTAATTTTCACTTATTTTTAGCACGTTATGTACTTTAAATGTCTTTGAAAATATTTTTAGAAGAAATTTATGATGGTAAGACAATGAAGCGAAAATATGTCCAATTCAGTTTGATGGGGGATTTATGTAACCTATCATTTTAAAACTGCATTTTATTATTTTTTTGAAGTGCTTATTTCACTGAATCCTTAAGAAACTGTTAACACATAAATTTCGTTAAATTGGGTGATTTTCTCCCTACGTGATATTCTGTATTTTATTACCCCATTGTTAAATGTAGCAGCTTATTCTTGATCGTTCTGCAGTTTTAAAGTAGATTTTGTGCTTAGAGAAAGTCCAAAGATTTTCTACTTTGATGGATTTAAAATGAAACTTTATTTAAGAAGATTTATTTGATCTGGAACATTCTAAATCTTAATGTCTTCCGGAACACTATAAACGTTGTTTTCGGTAGTAAATTTTCAAATTTAATAACAAACTTAATCTTAAATGTATTGCTATTAGATTGAAATTTATAAAGCATGAGCACAGATTTTTTTGTTTGTTTTTCTCTTCAGATTCACTTTCTTTCTTTTTACATACAAAAATATCCTGAGTGCTGTTTAAAAATTAATTTGACTAAACGCATGCAGTGAACGCTCTATTTATTTTAGAATTATGTTTTCTTGTGAGTGATAATTTTTATGATGTTTATATATTCATTCACTGATCATTTATGTATTAATTTAAACTGTTAACCTTAGTACTTGGATTTGAGAGTGCGCAACTATGTGTCACGGAAATCGAGCGATGACGAGTATAGTCGTCACTCACAGAGAAAGTGTCATTCCCTGAAGGAACCCTATTATATATATATACTTTCTGATTTTTACCTTTTCCCTTTCTAAGCTAACATCTAAAAAACGTTATCATCGCGCAGAAATAAGTTCGTTATTTGAACCTATGACTGTTTCAGTACTAACGTATTAACGCAACAATCGACAAATCTATTAATACATCGCCATGTTGGCAACCCTGATTTCCTATGTGTCGTACGTGCTGAATTGG
>BMAV01020793.1:120602-144053 GCA_019973955.1 Trichonephila inaurata madagascariensis
TCTCCATAACGAGTATATTCGTCATGACTCAATCCTGCAACTTCTCCTTAACGAGTATATTCGTCATTAAAAAATCCTGCAACTTCTCCATAACGAGTATACTCGTCAATCACATTTAACTGGCAAAAATCAAAGTGAAATTTCTGAAGGTGTACGATATAAACATTTTTAATGATATAAAATCTTATATTTTTCATATTTTTTAAAAAAATTATAAAAATAGTAACCTGTTTATCTCTATATGTAGCCATCATTAAAATAAATCATTGTACATATTTTAAAATAATTACTTGTTGGGGAAGTGTCAAGATAAATGTTTTTAAAATATTTAAGAGATCAAAACACTATAATTAAAGGAGAACGAGATATATATTACTTAAATATAATTAAATTGATTAAAATTTGCAAATTTAATCAAATTAACTTGAAAACTTATGACAAATGTATGGTTTAAGAAATTTAATTCGGTAGACATGTTTATGCCGTACCTTATAAATATTTTAATATTACTAAATTATCACAATTTTTGATACTTTTCCATTTCGCTGCGCAAATCTCGCCAAGCAGGATTTATTGGCGACAACGCACAATATACACATGAAACATGTTAGTTCTCATTGGTTTTTCATCTATTTTATATGTATTATGAGAAAAAAAACATTGCTATATAATGAGAAAAGAACGCGACTTTTGTTTCGAAAATGTACTAGTAGCAGGTACCAGCGAGAATATTCTATTCGTCGTCCGTTGTATCATTTTTGGCAACTTAATCGCTTGCACCGTCGAAACAAAAATGCACCCAATTTTTATTTACCAAATAAGAAATACACATTAAAAAGGTAAATGCTATCTTACTAATATATGCAGTTACTGGATTATTATATTTCCAGATCCAGGATATCCAATTCCAAGTACAAATTTATGCATCCAAAAAATGTTGATATTTCTTATATTGAATTTTATACAGAAAAATTATTTAATTTTGGAACCAAGAAATTGAATTATATATAACAGCATCATATAACGCTTAGCGCATGATTGAACAATGTGTATTTTATAAATCTTAAAGTATGTCGTGATTCTCTTTTCAGATATATATATATGTATAGATAAAGAAAAAAAAATAGGGAAATAATTAAATTAGGATGAAAACCTCTTCTGTAAACTCGTTTTGTACTTTTTACGTCATTGTCTTTTTAATATTTTATCGTCTATATATTTTTTTAAAAAAAATATTCAGTATGAAATCATTTTTAAGAAATAAAAAATTCAAGATATAATGTAACGAATTATTATTATATTTAATTGTTCTTTAAAAGTTAAAATGTTTAAAAAAACATTTTTAATATTAAAAATTAATGTGTGTGTGTTTTATATTGCTTAAAAGGGAAGGTTTATTTCTTGTTTTTCTAATGTGATTTAGGTTATACTTTCATTTTTTCTAAAATAGATAATAGTAAAGTAGATTAACTTTATGTAGATAATTTTAATTTTCTTGAAGAATATTGTTTTTATTGTATATAATATTGTTGTATTATTTTGTTGAAGGTGTCTTACATATTAGATAGTAATGTAATTATTCGTTACCCATCTTGTAGAAAAACTCTTAATTCAGGTACCAGACATATGAAAATTGTATCTATGATTTAAAATGTACTTTCAACTGCATCTATTTATTTATAAATATTTGGTTTTTTACTTCATTAATTATTGTTTCAATGTGTTTCAGAATTTATATTTAAAATATTTAAGATTTTATTTTATTCTATCATTGTATCCTTACTAAAGGAATATTCGGTTTCACATCCCCATAAACGAGCTTGATAACCGGTACAAATAAAGATAAAATTTACAAAAAGTAGGTTAATTTTTGTATCGATTCATACTGAAGAATACTTTGCCTTTTGCTTCTGTTATAAGGTAATGAATTGAAGAATAATCTTACATGTTAATTTTCATGTTCTTTTGTGATTAATAATTTGAGCGTAACGTAAATGTAAAATTAATTTCGTCATACATATGTCCATACTATGTAAAAATATTAATTATCTTTTCCATTGAGTGGATTTACTTAAAAGTATGATTGAATTTCTGATGGATACGGTGGGCATATATAAGTTTCGAAAAAATTCTATTCTTTTTTGAAGTCGAAGTTTTTAAAGTATTTTACATTAAGCACTTTCCTATAAATATACAAATTATTGCTTGTATTCTGGAATTCAAGCAAATATCATTTGATATTGGCTCTACGACTTTGATTCAGTTTGAAGACTAAAAAAAAATTGTTTACATAAAAACATATAAAATGCTAAACATTGGACTAAAATATATTCTAATGAAAAAGGCTTAGGACAAATATCTTATTTCGCTTTTCAAATACATCATACTATAAAAATTTCTTCTTAAGTAATAATTTCTGTGTAATTGTACTCTAATTGAAAATATATGTTCTTAGAATTTTCCTCCACCGCAAATATTGACATATTTTACACGCGATTGACAAATATTGACGCAAACAAATATGAAAACTTATTTGCAAGCATATTACTTCAAAGAAATATTAATAAAACTAAAATACAATTTTCTAGTATTGTAATGACAAAAGATTTTTGTTTTGTCTTTGATTCCAAAAATGAAACACGCATAATTCTAAAAATATTTTGTTTCTTTCGACCCTTTCGGTGTTTTACTTTTCTAAGAATCTTAAAAAAAGTTTCTTAGAGTTTATGTGAACAGAGCCTTCGAGAGAACTCTAATGGTAAATATATAAAGTTGTAAAAATATAATTTAGATTTTAAGGTATCCGCGACTACGTTCGGAACCGTAATTTTAAAAAAGCGCATAATGGATAATTTTCATGTTATCTAGTGTCACTTAGATTAGAATACATGTATAAAATGGTTTAAAGGACATTTTGACAAAAAAAAAATTATTTAAATACAATATTTCGTCAAAAAAATAACTTAGAATAAACTTTTTTCAAAAGGTTCTCCTTTTGTGAAAAATGCTTCTATTATAATAATATTTTGTCTGTATATGGCTCAGACCTCTGTACTGAGGCTCAACTATGACTTTTGAAAAAATCGCATTTTTTTCACAGTTACAACCAATTGAAATAATTATCGGTGTTTTTTTTTTCTTAAAATTTCTCCCCTCTTTTGTCCTAAATCATGGATAAACCCACTTCTAAGTTATATATTTCACAAATAGAAGCATTTTTCACAAAAGGAGAACATTTTGAAAATGGGTCATTCTGTGTTCATTTTTTGTCAAAATATTGTACTTGAACAATTTTTTATTGTAATACTATTCTTAAAACAATTTTATATATATATATATATTCTAATCTAAGTGACACTAAATATCATAAATATTATCTATTTATACGCTTTTGAAAAATAACAGTTCCGAACGTAGTCGGATACCTTAAAGAAGCCAAGCTGTATTAAACTTTTTTTTATGCCCAGTGATTGAAATTAAATTTGATGAAGAATCTCATAAATCACTTTAATTTATTAAATCTCTTATTCTTTTCAAAACAAATGAATTTATGTGAAACCAATAATAGATTCGTTTACATTTGAAAATAAAATTTTAAAAAAAATTAAAAATTATTATCAGAATAATTTTTTTTGTTTATGAAGTATTTCTTTTCTATTTCTTTCTATGACTTACGAACAATGTATAGTCATACAACCTCACCAATAAAAAAAATCGACATCTTCCATGTATGATTATGCGGCATGTTAAATATCCCTAGAGTGCCTGTTTGGCTTGTGTGCTCTCGGAAAAATTAAACTCCTAGAATACTTTTAAGTCTTTAGAACTCAGTTGCTATCCTCCAGGGTGGAAACTGGATGTCAAAAATTACATTGTAGCAATTGATATCCAACAATATGGCCCTACACTAAAAAGTGATACCTGCTCCCGGGGAATATACTAAGTCTCTGCAATGGTAATTACCAATCCACAGCCCCATTTGAAATTAAGAACTATCACGAATTACCTAAAGAAGCGAATAAGTAACCACTATAGTAAAAGATATATATGTACCATATGGTTATGTAGTATCTATACTCGAGTAGTGTACTTTTTGTTGTTACTTGAAAATCCTTTTAAGTATGGATTAAGAAATAATCTTTTTACTAATTTGAAAGAGTTATTTAAAGTAATTTACTTAATCTTTAATAAGGAACAATTGCATAGCTGCAATAATTTATAGACAAGAGCTGTGACATCCAGACAGGCTTTATTTGCCGAACAAATGTATTTAAATTTAATTAGATCTGTGGTTTTAATTTTTGAGTGGTTATTGATTTTTTTAGGAATATTATCTAATTTAACGTCACTCCTTATTTTATTTAAATTTATTTATAAATAAAACAAATTTAAATAAATAACCTTAAATATTTAGTACAGCTTATCTATAACTTGACGCTTCACTCTTATTTCTCTACTACCATCGTTATGTAATTAAATTTATTAATAATTTATTTTAACATAACTCGATATATTTTTTTATCCTTAAATTAAAAATGTGTGATTGACAGCTAACGCGTAGATTATAATTTTATTAAGTAATAATGATTCTGTGTTTCTCTTTAATTAAACCATGCCTCTTATTATGAATGAAAACAAGAGGAATATTTTAATTTCAACATTATAAAAACATGAAACATCTTTAAAGTTTTCACAAAAGAATAATGTAATTTATTATCAGAAGCAATTCAATTAAAATGATATTCTAACCTTTTAATTTTAGTCGCTGCTTCAGCTCCTAATATCTTAAAAATGAAATTGTTCGCCATTTTTCGCTGGAATGCTATTATTTCATATTTAAAAAAAAATGGAATTGAGGTTTCTTGCTACTTTTCCCCCTTCTCCTTCTTAATTAAGAATTCAGCTTTCGAAATAAATTTAACGTTCAGATTTTTAATCGTGTTTTTATGATTAAGTAAACTTCTGAAAGAGTTTGGAATTCAATTATCTCATTTGTGTTCTTGAGAGACTAAAATGGACCCTTTTGTAGAATTGCAAATCTTTTTATTAAATGAACATCCATTTTTTTTTTTTTGCTTTTTTTAATAATGAAACCACATCTTTTCACTATGCATTTGTATGTAATAATGATTGTTTTTTTGATATTGATCACAATTGTTCTTTTTTTTGGAAAGACACTGATCCCAGATTACTTGAATTTTCTTCATTGTTTTTTAGTTAAATACTAGTTTTAATGTATTCGTACAAGACTATGAGAGTTACTTATAAATGATCTCTACAACTTTTTTTTCATATAATAGTGCATTTTGATTCATTTTTAGGTTTTATACCATTTTATAGTATTGTTGTTCCAACGCTGTATAATTCCAATAACTTATCTTTGAAAGACTATTTAACTTTTTTTTTTCACTATCTGAATTTTTCCCACTTTTAAATCTGTTTATGATTTTAGTTTTGATATCATTAATTTTTTGTTAAATCTTCAAAGCATAAGATTAGATATTTATAACTCTCATATTTAAAGATCAGAAGTTCTTTCATTTTAGAACCAGTAACTTTCTTATGCCCATTCTTTACAGTATTGCATAAAAATATCTCATTTTACATAAAACTATACGTATACTGGTACTTATGTATTATACCACCGACCAATTTCAACTCATCAAAAGACGTCACCAATTAAAAAAGTATGTTTATCATCGTTTCTTTTGTTTGAACATGCCCGAAACTGCATATCACCTTATTTGGCGAACTCGGTCTTTGGATTTGACGAAATTTGTCAACGGTTTAATAATTAAGTGCTATATAACCATGTAATAACATTGTTTTCTTGTTGTATTGTTACTAATATTACTGTATAATTTTAAAATTTTTAGGTGTTATTTTCTGAAAAAAAAAAAAAAATCTATTATAGCTCTTTATGTCGTGTTTTTTAACAGTTCGGAGATCAGATTTGTCATTTTATAATATTTAACTATTACTAAAAAAGAGTTATTTATTTGTGCTTTCTAAGCAATTTTTGAATATTTATTTAGTTTTTCTCTTTGTTTGTATGTAATTATTTATAACTTAATTTGTAGGTATAATATTTGTGTTTTATGAATTTTTTTATTGCTTATTTTTAGCATATGATTTTATTTTTAGCTTTATTAGATCAAATTTGTCATGTCATAATATTTAACTATTTTTAGGTAAGAGTTATTTGCTTTCTAATCAAATTTTAAAATACTTATTTAGTTTTTCTCATTGTTTGAATGTAATTATTTATAAATTAATTTGTAGGTAGAATATTTGTGTTTTATGATTTTTTTATTGCTTGTGATTGTGCATATGATATTATTTTTAGCTTTGCTAATTATATTCTTATCTAGGATTAACTTCAAAATACTTGCAGAACTTACCATGATTTTTGTATTATTGGTAAAACAAATGTTCATTTCAATAAATTTATAATTGTAATTTTTAAAAGTTGTGTGCATTCGGTTTTGTTTTTAAATCTCTATCACAAATAACTTTTATTTATCATTTATTTTTACTACAAAATAATATAGTTTTCCAAAATAGTTGGAATTCAAATTTAGATAGAAAAATACCATAGAAACTGACATTTGGTTATTTAAATTTTTTTTTTTAAATATCTGTCTTACAATTGCAGAATTATAAAAAAAAGTATATGATAAAATATTGGGGCATGTATTTTAAAACAAGTTAGAAGGGAAAGACATTAAACGATTAAAAATAGAGAATACTGTACATTTTGATTTTCTTATGGAATAATATCAGCTGTCGCTACAAATAATCTGTAATTTAGTTTTCAAAAAGCACAGATGTATCTGGAAATCTTTTTTGTATTGGATGTCACAACCAGCTGCTCCGTTACATCCGTATCACATCACATAATTATAGAGAAGTGAATGTCATTGACCAAGTATTATCTTTTCTTACGTTTTTTCCCTGAGATTTTGATTCTCTCTTAAGGCATGTGTCTTTATTTTGAATTTTTAAAGTGCATTCCAGAATAGCTCTTGTATATTAAATAATTAAATGGGCTAGAAATATATATGCTATTTTGTTCACAAAGAAAATGGTATGGCTTTTTATTAAAAAAAATATTAAAACATTTTTTTTTCTCTTGCTTTTTTTTTGGAAAAAAAAAAAGATTTATTTTATTGAGAGTTTTTGAACGCTACTAGAATTTGAAGGATAAGAATTAGTTTAGAAAAGAATTTATCTTAAAATTTAATAAAAAATTCAGAAGAGAAAAGATGCATTCTAATTTAATTTTTTATAAAAACTAAACTTGTATTTTATTTTCTAAAAATCAAACAATTAGTACGCCTAGAAATGTGAAAAATGATGAGAATTGATATTTTTAAGCCGAAATTGATTCATTTTTACCTATTATGGTAATTATAGAAGGTTGCAATTTATTGGTGATTATGTTCTACTTATAAAATAATTTAAAAGGCATTGAATCACCAATTTTAGAAAGATGTTAAATGTAGTAACAAAATATTTAAGGGGGTCACTTCACGCAGCATTTTCCCTATCTCCGTAATGTTAAAAATGACCAATTTTAAGGAACATTTTTAAAAAATTGGCAGGTTGTACAGACATGAAATTTTTTGTGTGCATTCATTGTATTGTTTTTATTATTTTAATGGGAGCATTTTTCAAAATTTTGATTAGTTTTTTTTTAAAAAATTCATATGTGGAGTAACACGTTAAAATTTTTAAAACGGTGAAAATTCTTGTACATTTTAATCCATAAATATTTTTTGAATAAATATTTTGACAAAATCTCTCATTAAAATATTTATTTGTATAGTGTTAACACATGTGCAAAGTTTCAAGGCTATAAAATAAGTAGTTTTTTCAAAAATGTTCCTTTTGTGTTGAAATTTACAGTTTTGAGAAATAGAGATTTAAAGTAAAAACTTACTATTAACTAATGCATACCAGAACTATAACTTGAATTGCTGGTGTCATCTGCAAGATTATCTTCTTGCCTACATTTTAATTGTTTGTTTTTAATTCTAGCTTCTTTGGTTCATTGTAAAACTGCTTATTTTGCTTTCTTAATGTACGCATGATCTATATCTTGCAACGCTCGACATTTGTAAAATCCAGGAGTTGAATATGGTTAATATATCTAAAACTTTTAATTTAGTAATAAAACCTTGATTCTATAAAGACATTGCCTCATGTACTCCAGTTTTTAAAGTTCACAAATACAGTTTTTGGAATTATAGACCAAATACTATTTACGCTTTCACTAAAATTTTGAGTTTTATCAAACAAGCATCTAGATAAAAGTTCAAGACTAGAGACCTCTAAATACTTTTTTTATGCAATTCCTAATTTCAATATATATAAGTAAGTTGTGTTTATACTTATATGTGTAACCTTTCAGTATGGGCATATTATATCTACACCACAAGTCACCTCCCATGGGGCATAAACCGTGTCGTAGATTCAAATCTGGGGAGATTTGACCAAAAATATAGCCTAAATAGCTTGACTTATGGCTGACAAGTTTACTGAGTTGTTTTGAATAGCCAAAATGTTGTATCTTTGCAATTTATCTATTTCTGCATCTGTCAATGTATTACGCCATCCTAGAGATTTTTTGTCCTTGAGCTCTTTGCCTTTTAATTTTAATACACTAAGTTGTGTCCCCAACCTTTTCTCAGCATGACCAACACATTCTAATTTTTTAATGTTGACATCTCTTTAAAGTTTAGATTCTAAAACTGCTTTGCATGCTTTAGAGTTCCCATATAGTTCAAGTATTGTGTTATCGTAAATTGTGCAGTGCCTTTGAGCGATGGAAGATACAAAGTGAACCTTCAACTTCCATTCCCGTATTATTTCCAACGTCATTTTCTGAACACTTATTGCAATGTACATAGCCGTTAAAATTACATGAGCATTTCCTCGATAATATTTTAGCATCAACAATTTTCACAGTGTCCCCACAAACTGCTGTAACAGTACTATTTACAGAAGTATGGGCCCTTTTTTTGCCAGGTACCATCGATAGCCAGCGGTACATTTGGACCTCCATTATTATTTATTACTGCATTATTGTTTCAACAGCAGCTAACGTCATAAACGCTTTGGCTACTTTCTATGTTGCGTTATTTAATTTATGCATGGACTCACAAAACCACTTTGGTGGAGGTGACAAATTCATAACTCCGCAAAATATTTTCGTAACTGCTTCTTTTTTAATATACCTCATAAATAAAAGCCTAGTGTTCACTTTATATAATTTTGTATCTTTTTTGATTAACTACTGCTTTAGTTAACTTGGTATTAAGAAATGTTTTAATAACACCACAAAAATCACAACATATTAACAATTTTGTAGCCAAATCCTGGATTTGACAACCAAAATTTATGTGAATACCTTGTTTTTTACATTTTATTTATGTAATTAATGTTGTTTCAAAGCACAAGAAAACAGTACAATGTCAGTCATTTCACAAAAACATTCAAATGAATCTAAAAAAGAAACATACTCTTTATTAAACTTACCTAACTTTACTTTCAGAATTGAATTTTTTGTGTTGCAATTGTCTGACTGTTATGCAACATTTAATTCCTCGAAAGTTTGAGTTTTCGTACCTATTTTTCCAAACTTTCGTTTTTTAAGTGTTTTATTTTTAAACAGAGGCATATTTATAAAATATTTTTGATAAAAAAAAACGATTCTGCACAATAGCAAAAATTCGTTATAAAAACAGCATGTGCTCTTTATTGAACGACTTCCCAAATAAGCTACCACTAAGTAAACAAACAGCTACAACTATTCACTTCACTTCTTTCCTGAATAAGCTGCTGATCAAAATGAATTATTTTGATCAATTTAAACTATTTTATAAGGCTGAAAAGTAGCACGTGTCTTTTGTTTTGATTTGGAAGGGGCGTGGCAGTCAGCTATTTTAGGGTTTGACAAATGTAAACAACTTTTTAAAAAAATATTAAAAATACTTCTAATTCTGCTAGAGCAAAAATTTAAATTGCATTAGAAAGAAAAAGAACGGTATTTTATTTTTCAATCAAAATTGAAAAATCGATTTATAATTCGATTTTCGTGAAGTGACCCCCTTAAAACTTACGGAATCTTTTGCAAGTAATAATGTGTCGTTAAAACAATGGTTCAAGAATGAGCACCTTGTTACTTTTCATTATTTTCTGATAATTTTGATTTAGTGGATTTTAATGAAAAAAAGTTAAACGATGGAATATTTTTTCACTTAATGCAAGAAATAAATTGAAGTTTATTTTGGATTTATTTCAGAATTTTGTGCTTAAAAAAATCATACATTGATGGATCATTTATCTTTAAGTATTATCAAAAAAAAGCGATGTTTTGTTAAAAAAAGTTTCCTTCGGATCTACTAGCATAGAAATGCTGTATTATTTCAATAACTTGTGACATGACTTGAGAAACTAGATTTGTTTGGAAAGAATTATAATTATAATGTTTAGATATCATTTTTATTGAAAACTGATAAATTGAAATCATGTATTAAGAGGGTTAAACCATGTGATGGTTTCAAATATTCAAAAAATTTTCTTCATAAATTACTTTCTTAACATGTCTAGAATACGGTGGTAAAGTGATTCTTTTAAAATTTGATGTCTCTTTAAAAAAGCAGGTTTTAGAACAGCAGCTGTTCGGCTTACTATGTTAAGATTTCCATTGTTTTAATCGGACGTGAAACTTTAAACACGTTTTTCTCAAAACTGTGTTTTTCAAATTTTCCCCAAAACATATCTTAAGAACGGTTTCACCGAATAACTTCAAATTTATATTGTAGACTCAGCACAAATATACGCACCAAATGAACTACGATCTTTCCAAAATTCAAATAATTTCTATTTTTTGTAACAAAAACATAACAAAAGAAACCCATGAAATTCGAAACTTTTTCTTCTGAGGTCTACCAAAATTCGAAATTTTGATATTTTCAATTGAGTATAGTTCATTTGGTGCATTTAAGTTTATAGATTAAAACGCCGATAACTCTTTTTAATTTCAGATAAGCCAAGTAGCCGGAATCGTGGAGGAAGTGAGCGTCCATTTTTTCGAGGCGGGTTTGTTCAGAGCGTTGCAATTCAAAAACGTTAGTTGGTTAGTTCTATTGGATATTTATATACAAACTCTTAAATTACACATAAATAAATGATAAAAAATTATAAAGTTCTATCATTTTACTAGTCTTCAAAAAAATATCCTAAAAAAGCTTAAAAAACAAGCCTTTACAGGGGTAAACCCCCTTAAAATCAATATATATTGTTTATAAACTTAAGTGGCATGATGTAACTTTTCACATATTACACATCTTGAATATTGCTCCAAAATATTGCTTATACCATTAAGTAAAAGAAAATAAATGTGCTTTTTCCCACTTTTGTAATTTCGAAAATGGAATTCTGTTGCAATTTCTGATATTCGATATCAATACAGAATTGATTTTTCAAGCTTTGTTTTTGAATTGCAACATTTACCATTACTTTTATACATATCTTTAAAAATAACAAAATGTAACAACCTTTAGTATAATCAATGAAACAAATGGATTATTTGTTGTTCTTGTATGCTACAGGGTATCATTACAAATGTCGTTGGCCAGAAATAGTCGTTAATTATCATAATCATTTTTCTAATGTGTCTCTTTGAGTTTGTGCTACACGAACCTTACTTTTTCCTGTTGAATAATTGATGTGGTATCGATAAATAGGGAAGTGTTCACCTGCGTTTGTCATTGAATGGTACGAAAACGAAGTTATGGTCTAATGTCAGAAAGCAGCAAATAAGAGGTTAGTGTTCAGTTTTTGTGAAACTATCAACACATAAATACTAACTTAGTATAAAAATGAATGGGTTCTTATTACCTTTTTACTTCTTTAAAGACTTATCACAGGAAAGCATGTATTATTACTCTATCTCTTAGTTTAATGAAAATGTAACACTCGCTTGTTTTTGTTGGTATTTTTCGTGAGACATTCCGTGTATAGGATTATGGCCTGCAGAATGATCTCATAAATAAATGAATCAATATCCATATTTGTTAATATTACATGCAAATATTAATACGCACGCCTGCTTTAAATGTATTTACTTTCTTAGGCGTTGCATTAACAAATATTTAAATGTCTTTTTGAGATATTTCTCCATAGCTTTTCAAATTGTGTTGTTGATTCATACTTTGTTTGTGTTGAGTGGTTATGTGAGTTTTAGTGCTTACCTAAAGCATACAAGACATGCTGTAATTATGAAAACTTGGGGGAGAGGGCCGGCTATTCGAGTGATCTGACACTATTCAAAGCTTTTCTTGTCGTGGCTTTAGAATAAAGACTGGTATTATCGTATTTCAAGATACTATATATTATGGATGGTGAACTAAAGGGTAAGACAGCAAGCAGTTCTACTCTATCCATATACTTTTAAAGATTCATTGTACCCTAAAAACCATCAAATCAATCCTGCTGATATAATTGATTGTTCACCCAAATCATCAATGTGTTGAATCTGTGCGGTTTTAACAACATTATTATGCACCATTTACCTGTAGAATTGCATCTAGCAGTAGCCAAACTAGTTTTTTATTATAGTAAACTTGAGTCAGTGGGACGCACCACAGGGGACCGAAAATCCAACTAGCGTTCAACATTGTGTTCATAATTGTTCGTCAAATAAATCTGTGCTTGTCTGTTGCTCATATCTGGGATGCAGTTGCTCGTCTATTAAAAATTACTGTCATTACACTCATGTGGTTTTCACGCGACATTCTTCTTCCATTGAGAATATTAGATCTGAGAGTATTGGAATATATACATTAAATTCTCCTGTGTAACTTATTTGTGCATTATCAATGTAGTAAGACAAGTCTTTTTAGAATTTTTACATTCCAAAGCGTCAATTTCAGATGCACTAATTATCCGGTACATCGCAAAACCTGACTTTTTCGCGTGCGAAATTTTTCTACGTTTTCATGTGCTGAATGAATAACAATCTGAATAATACTCAAAAACCTTTTAAAATAACATGATGCACGAATTCAAAAACAAATAAAATTGCAATATTAAAAAAAAAGCCCTATATTGTGTCCCTAATATTACACATTTTTTTTTTTTTTTGGTATGGAATTTATGATCATCAATGAAAGATGTTGCATGTAAATACTTTATCCCACATTTTATTAAACTTTTGCTGCTGGATTTTGCATCCAAAATTAACTGCAGAAATCGAATAAAATGTGGAGCAAATTATTTTGATTTATGAAAAGTATATATATATATATATATATAAACTCTCTAAAAAGAAGTAATGATGATTTTAGGAAGCAAATAAAACAAATCTAACTACACACACATGCACGCACACACACGAAAACATGGACACCTTCACATTTTTCAATAAACTCTCCTAGATAACGTGGAAGCTGCGTGAATTGCATTTAACTACTTTTGAAAAAGATAAGCTATATCATTTGTACACTTATTTGTTTGAGGGAAAAGGCGACTGATTTAAGCGAATTTGAAAGAGGCCAGATTGTGATGGACCGAAGACTCGGGACGAATATCACCAAAACAGCTTTATTTAAAGGTTGTTCATGTTCTGCTGTTGTTAGTATTTATACCAAGTGGATAAATAACGGTGAAACTAGAAGTAGACAATTGTTGGACGTCTACGCGCCATCAAAGATAAAGGAAATTGGAAATTGTCCCACTATGTAAGGCAAAATCGGCGTGAGACAGTGGCTCAACTGACAGCTCAGTGCATTGCAGGTCCAAGTGTAAGTGTTTAGGGACATGCGGACGCTGTTTTATATTAAACAACACAGCAGACGTTCCATTTGTGAGCATTGGTTGGCCAAGCGCCCTTGCCAACTACCCCTAAAGGGGGTTCAGCAGCTTTGAAACTTGACCATAAATATGTGGAAGAGAGTGTACTGGTTGAATGAATCATGATTTTTCATTCATCACGTTGATGGCTGTGTCAGGGTGCTCCGGGTTCCACGATCTAGGAGTTG
Organism: Trichonephila inaurata madagascariensis; assembly: GCA_019973955.1. Taxonomy (NCBI): domain Eukaryota; kingdom Metazoa; phylum Arthropoda; class Arachnida; order Araneae; family Nephilidae; genus Trichonephila; species Trichonephila inaurata. The sequence continues at coordinate 134,651 of BMAV01020793.1, forward strand.
CACCATCTATGTACACAGCCAGGTCATAGCGGTATTATGCATAGGTGAACATTCTCAAGAGTGACTCTGGGACCCTTAGTTCTGGTACAAGGGGCAGGGAAAGTCGTAAACTACCTGAGTTCAATTGCAGATCAGTTGCACCCTTAAATGATGTCTGTTTTTCCTACTGGAAATGGAATCTTCCAGCAGGACAGCGTCCCGTGTCAAAAGGCTATTATTTTGTTTTTAGGGTTCGAAGAATATAAAGATTAATTCCAATTAATATTCTGGCCGCCTAACCTTGCGTATCTTTATCTGATAGGGCATATTTCAGTTTTCATAGAAACGTATACCAGAGATCAAGTACCATCATGCTGGAATATTTAGACTTTACGTGACCACACTGCTTAGAAAATTAGTACAATCTGCCTTCAATCATCTACTAAGAGCTTGTGGTCTCATGTTAAGGGGAGTTGCAGCTGTTTTCTGACAAAAAGTGGTGTTATGTGTTATTGAGTAGGTTTTCATTATGTTTCGACTCTCGGGGGTGTATATATATATATATATATTGATTGTTTAGAAAACCGATTTATTTTCAGTGAGCATTTTAACCCTGAAACCTGTTATAACTAACTGATGGAAATAATTTCCTCAAACTTTTCATAATTTTTATTTTTTTTTTGTTTGCTTAGTTTTATTGCTTCCGTATAATAGAAGTTAATTCTTAGGAATACATTCAAATCAATTTCCTAAACTGTTTACTTGTTCGAAACTTTAATATGTGTATAGTCAACTTTCATTTTCAAAGTGTTATTAGATGTTGATATTTTATAATTAATTACACAGTAAAATTTTGCCGTTTTCCATTTCAAGTTGAATTTTCTATTCAGAATTACAAACTTTGTAAGCTTAATAGGTAAAGGTATTTGCATATTCTAAAGCATAGCTGCATTTTAGTAATTATCATAATATTGAAAACGGAGCAAGACTTGTATAGTTAAGATTCGGATGAATTTACAAAGAGCAAGTAAATATATCTAAGAAAACGTATGTGTTTCATTCGTTGTTTTTACTGTACATCTAAAGACGCTTATTACTGCTTCGCAAACTAATAATCAGAATTTGGCTAATTTTCTCCAGCGTTTTACATTTTACTTTAATCTTTGGATGGAATTTCATAACTTCTGAAAACAGGATATGCATAAATATGAATATTATATCTCAAGTGAAGACTAGTGCATTTAAACATGAACTGTCTTTGTAATTTCATTTATCTCTTGTAAATATGGCATCATAATCTTTCTAAGTAGAACTGATAGTATTTGTTTGAAAAAGTGTATAAAGTTAAAGATTGCAGAACTTAAATTTTCAGGTATTATATATTTTGATATAAGAATACGAATTGCAATCAACTCTGTTGAGGATTTCTATCATTGAAATATATTTGGAAATTTTGTTTCTGTTAAAAATTTATTTTATTTGCTTGGAACATTTTCTAACTCATCAGACATTAATCAATATAAAATAGTATACGTGATATACAATTCTTTTGACTGGAATCTTGTATTAATTATTTGAATTTTCTTAAAGTATACATTTTGTCAAATTTTCTTATCCAGCTGTGGTGAATTACTACTTTTATTTTGATTCAAAATTTGACCTCAAGAGTCCGAAATTTGATTCTTTATATGACATCTTTAATAGAACTAAAATCTCATATCTGACACCATATGGCTGGAAGTCTCCTTTGTATATAGACGAATGTATTATTTTTGTGTTATAAATTTCTCCAGAAAGTATCGTTGTTTTAAATTTAAGATTTTTGTTCTCTTTATACTGTTTTAAATATTATATAAAAATGGTACGTGAAGGGTGCTAGTAAAGCAGTTGCAACATACATAAAAAAACTTATTTTATGAGAAAAATTGCATTTCATTCCTTTAATCTCAGGAAAAGTTAAGTATTTTTTGTTTTTATTAACTTCGGAAAGTGGTAGCATACCACTGCAAAAGGGTTGGTTGTTGATGGCAATGGCGGATCCTCCTATTGTGCTCGGAGCACAGTTGCACTTTATTCATCGGAGTTCTTTTAGATAAGGAAAGAGGTTGAAGTCACAATAACTAATGTCAAATATGAAGGAAGATAGAAAAGGCTCACAATGATGGTGTTGCATCATATTGTTTACATTGTTGTCGGCATGGCAGTCATCGTTGCCTCGCACAACATCTCGCAATAAACGTGGTTGTTAGTGCCACATAGTTAAATACAGAAGATATTGCAGAAATTGTCAATAGTAGCCAGTATAAATAGTTATTTATTAAAGAATAAAATGCTTAAGAATGGTACTATAACAATGGAATACCATAGTCAGTAACCTTCACCCAAATGGCTTCCTGTGATGTTTTTGGTGACATGGTGACAAATACTGACGTCATTTGTTTGATTGATAATTTAAATAAACTCTTAGACTTATACCCAAATCTCTCCCAAGGCATTGTAGTCATTGTACTGCACAGAACTGCATTCGTTATTTGTCAAAATGCATACCAGCCAAAAACATACTGGTACCATCCAATTCAAAGGTGAATCGATGTCGAACCCCAGGGACGAAATTGTATTCATACACTGATTATTTTTTGTGAGCATAATTTAAAGCGGTGTAAGCTCCACTGTTCATTTCAATGCCGCAAAGCAGATACCCATACTAAGTGAATCGACCGTTTTATGCCAGTGCTTCTCAAAGTTTCAATATTCGGGACCCAATATTCAATCATAATTTTCATCGCGCCCCCCTTATACAATAAAAATGTATTGAATTCAATAATAATATACTTTGACGCTAAAACTACGATATGACTTTAACCTCTTAAGTGCTACCGGCGTCCATAAACGTCTCGTTCAGCCAAAGCGTTAATTTAACTGGGCGTATATATACGTCTTTCCGAAGTACGATCTTTTTTGTACACTGCTATCCATAAAATTATTCTGAAGGCTTTTGAATGCAATTAAAGGACCTTGACAATGTTTGCGAAGGATTTACTTATTTCAAATTATTGGTTGGTGTCTTATTGTTTGGATGTTTGTGCAAAATATTTAAATGTGTAAATAAATAAAATGGTTTAAAATGTGTATCAGAAAGTTTTAATTGGTGATGAAAATGATCAATGGATCCATTTCGTGTATATTTAATTAATACATTTGTGTGAAAATCTTTTATTCTATAATAGAAGATAAGGAATGTAGATTCAAAAGAACTTGTTTAGACTAGAATGCTTCTATTTTTTGTGTAATTAAATTATTATTTCGTAGTAAAGAATTTAATGTAATTTTTCCATAAATTAGTATACATAAGTTGCTAGACAAAAATATTTTTTTCATTTTATGGAATTTAAATGCGTCTCTTTTGACGTAAGTATCGCAAAAAAATTTATTATCAAATATCTGCAAATGTAAATATAAAGATTCAACTTTGTGTTAAAATGAGCTTAAGTTAAAGGAATCTGAATGGAATGTCTTAAATCCAAATATTTTTACTCCAAACAACTATATGTAACAAAGAAAGCAGATTGTATAAATTATATTTATTTAAAATAGTTGTCGAAAGGAGTCTACATGCAGAGTTCTAGAACGACAATTATTTTAGGGAATTCTAATAATAATAATAATAATGAAATAGTCCTTCACGCGCAAAACTAGAGTAACTTTATAAAATAAAATTTTAAGAACAGTGTTTGATCATGATTAATTTACGATTGATAGAAATAACACTTTTGCTTTATACCTATAAGCTTTTACTAAATAAAAAAAATTACACATTTTGAACGCAAACATAACCTCAAATATTTCACTTTACCTGCTGAAAAACTGCAAGAGTTTTAAAAACATATTTCGTTTGCGAGAAGAGTTTCTAGATTGAAAATAAGCCAAGAGTACAGATAAAAATAAACTGCAGAAATAATTTTTGCGTTGACTGATTGGGAAACGGTATTCAGGGTAACGTATTTCCGAAAGAAAAAAAATCGCTATTTTTAGAATGAATCATAAAAGCCTTTTCAAGATAAAAGTGATTTATTGATATTGTCCGTTTATTTTAACGTGCTATATTTCAAGAAATAAATATTTTAGAATCAAATCAGTTTGAAAAAAATGGAATTATAGAAAATATTTTGAAATTACACTTGTACAAATTCTGAGGAGTTAATATTTTGAAAATAAGTATCTAATCTGCTTTAGCCCTAGAGAATTCAATAATCAAGCCCGTGGTTAGGCTAGTGGTTAGAACATCGGACTCCAGACTGGAGGGCTGGAGTTCGATGCCCGTGCCACCAAATACCCTCCGAGTACACACGGAGTACGTGCTCGTTAAATCAGTGGGTCCGAAAGTCTTGTGGGTGGTATGAGTAGAAACCACGGTTGCAGGGTGCTGGAGAATATTTTCCTCCCCTGCCTAAATTGTAGAGATGGAGATAGGTGGTGTGGCCATCTATCGTATAGAAGTTCAACCTGTCAGGTTCTGGCAACTTTCCCTCCTAACCTTCGGGAAGGACACAACAAAACAATTCAATAATCGTAAATTTTAAACGCAGAATTTGTATTTCATATTTATGCATACATGGAAACATACGCACATGTATATCTATAAGTATACAAAATTGAATTGTCAGGTAAAATTTCGAATTCAATAAAACATAATTTTCTCTTTTAGTTCAATTTATTTTACTCTTATTAAAATCCTATACTTAATTAAAATTCTTAAGACCTTTTTCTCGAGTTTGTTTTCTATCAGGCTTAAAAATAATGTTTAATGGTACACGATAAGTCTGTAAACTTTAATTAAATATTTAATCGGCAAAATAAGGAAAAGAAATCGAACGTTCTAAAATTGAATCAAACGAATTTCTATTTCAAAATGTTTTCAATTCTTTGAATTTATTTAGCTGTCTTATTTTATTTGAAAAAATTCATTAATTTTGTTTCAAATTTTAAGAGAAGATCCAACGGGATCAATTTTTTTTCGACCTATCCACATTTTCAATGCATTAGCAAAAACATTTGGGTGACTCCTGAGCCACTCCTGAATTCACGATTTCATTTCAATGCTGTCAGAATGCAAAGTAGTTTTCATATAGGTAAATAATTTTTTGAAAATATTACTTAGTAAATCACATAATATATTCTTAGAAAATAACTCTACAGTTGGAGCGCATATATTATTTACATGAGTTAGATGTCGTCCATCCGGTGTAGTTGTTAGCGACATTGACTGCTTTTCTGTAGGATCTGGGTTCGAATCCCGGAGAAAGCATGCATGTTCGTAAATGTGTAGTGCCTTCGTGACATGGACGTACTCTAAATAGCTGTCGAGCCGCATGTCCTCTAGGGAGGCTGGTGAATGAGGAAGAGTAGTGCGAGGCCCCTGCCCGCCCCCCAAATTGTTCTCTCTCGAAATTATGGTGGAAACACCAAATCGTACTGTCACCTGCATGGTGCTCAAGGCTACGGCTAACGACAAGCGTACAATATAGCTACTTGCCATAATGAATTTCGTGGGCTTCGATCTGGCACATGCCGATCAGGTGGCATTAGTAGCAACAACATGAGTTAGATTACAAATTACATATGAACCCAAATGGAAATAAACCTTTCTTAGTGTTGAAGTTAACATTGGGAAATCAGCATTGATTTATACACCTTACGACTGAAATTTCAAATAAAGTCAATTGGAAAGGTTTCATAGATGCGGTTTTCAAAATTCTTATTTTGGTGTAGCTTGAATATGAACAATAAGACGATGGTGTGCCCGCTTGATAAGTAATTCTTGTCTTGTGATCGTGAAAGAACTGTCGGCCAAAACTCATTAAAATATTGCAGATGACATAACTCAATCCTATATCAATGATAAATAAATATAATTGTGTAATTTTAAAAAGGGGTTACATTGGATATAGCCTTAAGTTAGATGGAATATTATGCACTGTTTGAAGCACTTTTTTCATTTACAAAAAATATTATTTCAAACATTTATTTACTCTTGTTCATCATAAATTGTCTTTGAATACATATATATTGAATCATTGATAAACATTGAATATATTGAATATGTATAAAAATTCTTCATGTATGTTTTTAGTACATAATGTTTAATAATAATAAATACATTCGTTTTATTATTTTAAATGCACAGGTCTATCAAACACTTATAACATTTTTTTTTAACATATAAATCGTAAATAGTATTTAACAATGCTCATTCACAATGTCATAATTAAAAAATGTGTCTCAGTCATATTAAGGAATGAAACCTCGTTTGATTTAGTTCAACTTCAGTTGTAAACAAAAACTAAGCTCTGCATGCGAGAAAACCTTTCTTTCAATATTTCTATATTATAATTTATTACTATTTGGCTACGTAACAATTTCTTCTGATCATTAAAAGTGTATTGCATTTACAATCTCAAGAGAACATTCTTCCAAACAATTACTTAAGCCTGTAAATTTCAATGTAGGAAAGGGACGATTATAGAGATTCAATTTATTTAACCCTTCGTAAATTTACTAAACTTTGAATTCCTCCAAATTGAGAGGAATAAAGTATTTTATCTCTTTTCACCTTATGAATTTGTGCATTCATTAATATATTTTGAAGAAAGTTTTAATATATATCATAAATTGCATTTGACAAAAATATTTGGTATCAGTGGTAGGAGAGAGGTTCATAGTTGTGATGCTGTTAAGTATTAAATTTATCATTCTAAGCATTGCTCGATAATTAATATATTTATACATTGTTTACTTGTTATAAATATTTCTCAGATTAATTAATCTTCCTTTGGAGAGTTGTGTTGTATAAAATATAATAACACCAAGTTTTTTTTCATTTTGGACATTCATAATAGTTTGTTTCTCATATTTTGTTATGTTGAAAAATTTCAATGCTCGAATGCTATTTTGATCAGAGATATTTAATATTTAATGTCTGATCATTGCTTAACTTATAGAATTTAACATTTTTAGGTTAATATTAAAAAGTTTAGTCTCTCTCTCTCTCTAAAGTTTCCAGACTTTGAATAATTTAGAGATTTGTAACAGGTTTCTGAGACATGAAGTGACCGTGGATTAATTATAATTCGAATCATGTTATTCAAATTAAGTTGATGAACATGTGTTCATGTTGCCCTTGTGATAATCTTTAGATGTTTCATATTTAGTAATATTTTAAACTTTAATTTTTAGGCTCCAATAATTGTAAAATGATATTCAAATACAATTTAGGACGATTTTGTTTTAAGAAAACTTAGTAAAGTTATCAATGTCAATGGTAATCAAGAATTCTAAAGAAGAAATGATATAAAAGTGATTTAATCTTGTTATACATACGAAAATGATTACCATAAAAATACGATACTACTTGAAAAAATAACGACTCATATAAATATAGTATACACTCAGGAGCAAAAAAATTAGCATGCCAAGAATAAATCTTTGGGTTGCAATGATTTAATACAGATAATTATAGAAATGAAAGAATCTCTTGACCTCAAAGCAAAATTGTAACAGAAATAAACGAACACGGGAAAGCCGAATCTCATTCACATACCGCTGGGCCTTTAATGTCCAACGCAATGTATCGCCGTCCAAATGGAGTAGCTATCTTAGGCAAAGTATCCCGCCCAAACCATTATACCTGCAGCCGAGGAATTGTCTCGCTGTTTGTTGATTGCAATGCCCCTGTTGAGTGTGTGATCAGGCACATTCCCGGAAAATTTGGGTCATTTGTATCCTCAAGCTCATTTTAGTTATTTGTATTATTTTCACCATTGCAGTTTGTTTCCTTCTTGGTTTGCTGATTTAAGCTTGTGATATGGCCGTTCTATGGCGACCATATCTTTGATTGTCAGCGTGAATTAGAGGTGTGGGATTCTCGAAATGAATCGACATTTTAAAATTCTTAATATGACTTTATTAAGAATATAACACTTAAACTTCTAATAAATTAGATAAACTTATATTAAGTGAGAATAAACCAAACACGCAGCTGTAGCTAAACCTGATCGCGTAACTTTTATCACTTATCTAAATAATTATATTATCCACCTACTTTCAATTCTGATAATATTACGAGTTTTAATATCAAATAATCAGTCCTACCTTGAATTAAGCTAAGGTTCAATCACTTTCAGAGAGACTTTTAGGCACGCGTGCAATAGTATGCACCTTGTAGTAATGGCTAGAAATCTAGTAATCTTTGATATGCCGTCAATTCACACTTCTATCTCTTCTAAACATAACTTTCTCTAAATTGCCATCACGCTTACTAAAACTTCTGTTCTTTTAAAGGCTATCTTATTTGCATTTACAATTGCATTTCACTTCTTGGATTTGGGTTGGAAAAGATTTGCCATTAATCTTGGCCGTCAAAGAACCCAGAGGTTATTTTACAGAAAAGACGCGTGAGCCCGTCACAAGCTTCTGCTAGTGTAATCTGTACAATGAACTAAATATTATGCAGTAGATTTTTTTACAGTTAAAGCTATATTTTATTAATTATTTTTAGTAATGTATATGGATTATTCTTGTCTATAAATTCGAATGTTTGTAAATTTGTTTGGGATGTATGCAAATTTACAACATTGATCGCAGTGCCCGGTTTATCCATTTGGCGTTTGAGGCGGGCATCCATGGGCCCGGGACCCAGAAGGGCCCCGGATAAGCTGGACTTAACCAGATTTTCTGGTTATAAATTTCGATCCATTAGTGCTAAGGGACTTGCATATCTTCTGCCCGAAATGAGCTTAAATCGGCACTGGTTGTGATACTATAGTTTCTAAACTTTACATAGAGCTTCGTTAGTATATCAAAAGGGCCGTAAACGCATTTACACCAGTAACATGTTTCAAATTTATTTTTAATAAAATTTTATTTGAAAATTTAAAATTGACTCCCAAGGTGTATAAAAAGATAAATGTGTTTTATTTTAGAAATTCAAGTACTATTATTTTTATATCAAGAAGTGGGTGTTATAAAAATATGTCTGAATGCAGTTGAAATCTTAATGCTAGGACATAAATATAGATAACTTCTAAAAAATGCTTTGTCATGCATTATTGGGAAATACCCAGCTAAGCGTTTGGATAACGGATAGTAATTGAACAAGAATATTTGGGGAATTTTTTAAGGAAATATACGTTTTTTAAAGCGTTAAACTGATTGATAACAGACATATTTGATGAATGGATATGTACTATACGTTTCGGGATACAGAGCCTTTAAAAATGCTACGTACCGTTCAATTTGACATCTTCATTATTTTTATTTATCCTGAATTATTTTTTTAACAAAAAAGTGTCCCTTGTGCTGATTCTACAGAAGAAATACTCTCAGGAGTAGACAGTTTTTATTTTTCATTTTTTTTTTTTTTTTTTTG